>JASDQU010684788.1:56411-75019 GCA_032191745.1 Picea mariana | reverse complement strand
AAAAAACTACAAGTAAAACAAAATTATATTTAAAATATCTACAAGTAAACCAAAACACCACATGGAACTTGGCATATGTATCAATATCTACATATTCATGAGCATTGTGAACTTTTACTAGTATAAAACCTACTTTTAAAAACACGTCAAAACCCTTACCTTTTCATTGTTCTTTTGCCAGATCCATTAGCCCATACAACTTGATAAGAGATGTCAACAAGATGCATTTTGATCACCAAGACCTGCATAAATCATAAAAGACAATTTTTTTATATGAGTAAATAATTTATAATAAGCAAATAAGCATGCATTTAGTTATGTAAAATAATCTAGAATAAAATCAAGTTGTCACATACCTTAATGAGCTTCTCTTTGTTTCGAGAATAGCTTATTCCCTATTAAATAGGGCCAACCACGTGAAGGTGGAAGCTCATATGCCCCCCCCCCGCGCATCACTATCAATTTCCCATACCCAAAAAATGATTTTCTCTATATAGAAAACATGTATATATTATGCATAACTAGGATAGTCAAGGTCATGAACAGATAAACATCGATAAATATCCAAAAAAAGGTCATGAAATTATACATCTAATTTTTCTTTGATTTATGTTTTTTAACATTCATAAAACTAACAATTGGGATATCATCATCATCTAAGGAAATTGTATTTCTTGTGCCCTGTCCTTCTATTGTTTGTGTGCGCTCAGTTACCATACTTCTGGTACATCACTCAGAAGGGTTAGCTGGCATCTGTTCAAGGATGTGAACTGGAACAACGAAAATGATCATATCGATATGTTGAAATATAATTGAAATAACTAATTCATTATTTTGATTAACATTACAATATTGCTCTTTACCTGACTCTGTAGCTGGGACAGTTGGTGTGTTAATTTCCTGTCCACTTGGTTGCTCTTGCATTTCACCCTCCTGAGCTACATGCTCTTCAATTTTGAGAAGATAATATATAAGTATAAAGTCACGAAATAAATATCTACAATCACAGTAAATATTTCTAATTCTGAAGCATACATACCAGAATGGGTTATCTTCTCTACACTATCACTGGACATGTGGAGCCTTGTATGACGCGGTGTTTGCTGAATACCACTTGATTCACTACTGCGGTAGCAATGTTGCTTGAAAACAAACATAAATACTTAGTTAAGGGTGATATAATAAAATATGAAAAGACTTTACAAGCATGATATTGCGGTTTCCTTATTCATTTGATTTACCTGCGTGGCTAGGGAGATAGGAGTCTGGCCCAAGCTTTTTCTATATTCAATGACACTTTTAAAACCATGCTTGTAACCAAGCTTCAGGTCCTCCTCGGTGGAAATAGTGTCAAACATATTTAACTGCAATGCATAACAC
Organism: Picea mariana; assembly: GCA_032191745.1. Taxonomy (NCBI): domain Eukaryota; kingdom Viridiplantae; phylum Streptophyta; class Pinopsida; order Pinales; family Pinaceae; genus Picea; species Picea mariana. The sequence continues at coordinate 73,639 of JASDQU010684788.1, read as the reverse complement.
CATTAAAAATACCAATAACAAAAACAAATATTTGTTCACTACTATTAAATAAATATTAACCACAGTTAATCATTTAAATCTTACTATTCGTGCTTTGAGTTTCCCGTAGCCACCCTGGCCTAATTTATGCTGACCTTGTTTTTCCACTCTGGCCTTTGTTGATTTGGATGTGTTTGGTAGCCTACATATGGAATTTTTGAAAAAAATAGATATCGGAATTGTTACTTAAAATGGGAAAGAAAAACATAAATACTCATATTTCACTAATAATATAACATGTGTTGTACCTTTCTTGACCAACTCTTAGTTTTCATTCTTGTTTTTTAAACAAGTTCTCCTTTGCATCCTATATTAGCACCTTCCACTCTTTCTTGAAAACCATGGGAGGGCACTCGTGCTTTAGGTCTATTTGTAATTTGTCCCTATACTAGGCCCTGGTGTATTTTAAATTCTCTCCTGCTAACTTTGAAACCACTTTCTTGTTGAAAGTGTTGCCGAACAAGTTCACCATGTGATCTATTAAATCATCTTTCTTTTTGCTATCTTGGCCATTCCACCATGTGCGAATGGTGGGACGAAACAACTCCAATGCTTTGTTAATCAATTAATCAATTAATCAGTTAATTAATCAACAATTAATCAATTAATAATCTCAACAAATGTCCATTTCAATTTCATTAAAAAAATGAATCAATTAATGGGACAATTACCTACAATCTTTTGAATCTTTATCAGAACACATGCGTCATCCACTAGAAAGGTGACATCTAGTGATCCAATGATTTTAATTCATTCTTCTCCATGCAGAATAGTATACTGCACACCCACAACATGTTCCTCTCCGGAGTTATCATGTGGAGTCCCAAGCTCTAGCTCATCATGCTCTCGCATGTCACGCTGGTCAAAATCACCCTGTTCATGAATGGATTCGAGGGGAACCTCAGCAGGCTCAAAAAACCTCACTTGCACTTGGTTATGTCGACATTTTTTTTGCATTGGACCCTCACTAATACCTATAATAGTTGCAGGATCGATAGGTTCCCCACGCACGAGGTTTAAAAACTCCTACAAACAAGACAAATTTCATTATCAGATCATATACAACATATAAAACTAAAAAATGGATATGAAATTTTCATAGCTAATAAAAATATGTAAAGATACCACTCACCCCATAATTAGTTATTGTAGTTTGTAGTTCTATAATTCTTTCCCAGTCCTCTTGTATCAGGGGTCTTTTGCTAATCAAACCTAGATATTCCATGTTAGCCTTCTTCAAGGCCTTCGTTATAGTTGTCATTGGGTTTGTCGAATAAAATATTTTGTCCTCATCAATATCCTCTATGGGAGCATGTACATATGTTGACACAATAAATAAATCAACAAAAGTTATGAAATTCACCTTGAACAATAAAAAAATGAAGTATTGCAGTAATATCAGAAAAACAATAACAAAATTTCAGAAATTTAGTTGTTGTAGTCATAAGTTGTTACTGTATTTAACATTTACCTGGTGAGGCACTGCGGGTGCCTTTCCANCCTGCAACATTTAAAAATTGAAATATTGGAGTAATATCAGAAAACAAATAATGAAATTTCAGAAATTTAGTTGTTGTAGTCATAAGTTGTTACTGTATTTAAAATTCACCTGGTGAGGCACTACGGGTGCCTTTCCACGGTCACCTGGAGAGATGTAGCAGGTGAAACTCAGACACAGTCACCCCGGACAGAAGTTGACACAATAAATCAATCAACAAAAGTTATAAAATTCACCTGTAACATTTAAAAAATGAAATATTGGAGTAATATCAAAAGAAAATAATGAAATTTCAGAAATTTAGTTGTTGTAGTCATAAGTTGTTACTGTATTTAACATTTACATGCTGAGGCATAGTGTGTGTCTTTCCACAGTCACCATGGAGAGATGTAGTGGGTGATTTTCTACCACAATCACCCTGGACAGATGTTGACACAATAAATCAATCAATAAAAGTTATGAAATTCACCTGTAACATTAAGAAAATGAAATATTGCAGTAATAACAGAAAACAAAATAATGAAATTTCTGAAATTCAGTTGTTGTAGTCATAAGTTTTTACTGTATTTAACATTTACCTATTGAGGCACTGTGGGTGCATTGCCATGGTCACCTTGGAGAGATGTATCAGGTGATTTTATACAACGGTCACCCTGGACAGATGATAACACAATAAATCAATCAATAAAAGTTATGAAATTCACCTATAACATTAAGAAAATGAAATATTGCAGTAATAACAGAAAACAAAATAATGAAATTTCTAAAATTTAGTTGTTGTAGACATAAGTTTTTACTGTATTTAACATTTACCTGCTGGGGTACTGTGGGTGCCTTGCCACAGTCATCCTGGAGAGATGTATCGGGTGATTTTCTACCACGGTCACCCTAGGCAGATGTTGACACAATAAATCAATCAATAAAAGTTAGGAAAATCACCTGTAACATTAAGAAAATGAAATATTGTAGTAATAACAGAAAAAAAAAAAAAATAATGAAATTTATGAAATTTAGTTGTTGTAGTCATAATTTTTTACTGTATTTAACTTTTACCTACTGAGGTGAAGTGGGTGTCTTTCCACAATCATCCTCTCCATCTATTCGATTTAAGTTGTAATCGATCAATAGCTCTTCACCTGGAACTATTGTTTTTGTTGCACATACAAATATACGATTTCCTTCACGTGCATCAAATATGCAATTCGGTTTCTTAGTTGTTGACATTGGTCATGTACTATTGATAAAGCCCGCAATGTTTCTAGTAGATTTTGGCCTTCCATCAATATACATAGTTGCCCCATTATTTTGATTGTTATCTAGTAGTTGTATATAATTTGTGGCAACTCCATATCTCTGCATACTTTTCATATATCAGACCAACATCTACCAGTGATTGTATTTGTATAATGGTCTGACATACTCCATCAATTCAGTTACAGTGCCATAGCCGACCTTTATGCCATCCATGGAAAGTAACCCCAATCCATGTAGGGACGAAGCAGCAATGTGATACATCCTCCCACCGATGAAGAAATTCGTGTTCACTTCAGGTAGCTCCTTAGGTTTCCATCATTGCACTAGATGTTTATACCTCAAGGGAAACTCAATGTCACCTATGCTCTCATCATCATAATTACACAACCCTCCATTGGCAATAAAAAATTGCATGCGAGTACGAAATCTTTTCCTTACCTTTTCCAACCTAGTTGATCTAGAATCGGTAGATCTAGTACAACATGTCTCACTTTCGACCTCTCTTACTATATCTTGATCATCACTCGAGGAAGATAGATTCGACAGATACCTATTTGGTGGTACCTACACTCATTAAAACAAGAATATAAGTTATCGTGACAATATACGTTTTTTGGTACAAATACAGTTGCATATAGTTGCATTTAGTTGCATAAATTTGAAATTGCCACACCTATCCATCATATAGTTGCATAAAGTTGAAATTGTCACACCTAGTTGCATATAGTTTCAATATAGTTGCATAAGTTGCAATATAGTTTCCTAAGTTGCATATAGTTGCATATAGTCGCATAAGTTGCAATAAAGTTTCATAAAGTTGCATAAGTTGAAATATAGTCCATGTATGGAACTTAGGACTTATCCATGGTCAAGGAAAGAACATAAGGTTTTTAGGTCCTATTTAAATCTTCTTAGGTGCATATAGTTGCATATAGTTTCATAAGTTGCATAAGTTGCAATATAGTACCAACATAGTTGCATAAAGTTGAAATTGCCACACCTATCCGTCATATAGTTGCATATAGTTGCAAGGCAGCATAAGATGCATATAGTTGCATATAGTTTCATAAGTTGAATTGTTGCATAAGTTGTTTAAAGTTGCATAAAGTTGTGTAAAGTTGCATAAGTTCCATAAAGTTTTTGAAGTTGCATATGTTGCATGTTGCATAGTTGCATATAGTTGCATACAAAATTGTTGCAATATAGTTGCATAAAGTTGCGTAAAGTTGCATAAGTTCCATAAAGTTGTGACGTAGTCCACGCCACCCAGGCATGTCCACTCACAGGATCTTCTTCTTCTCGGCCCGAAGAACTCTAAGGTTCTTCTATTTCCCTATCGGGAAATCCACTCCCCACAGTTCTCTCGTGCGATCCCCCTTCCTTGATTTATCGGGGAATCGGAACTCATGACTTCGCGAGTTCAAAAGCTCGAACGCTGGGCTCTCAGATCCCTAAGATCTGCTGGTCCATCAGCTCGCTGACTTTTCCCTGAGGGATTTTGCTACTCATGACCTCGCGACTTTGAGCACCTAACCCTTGGACTCTCAACCCGCGAACCCCCGAGTTCGCGAGGTTTCCCGATCTCTGCCACCAGTCCCTTCAGATGGATTTCTCACAACCTCCTCACCACTTCACTGCCTCGTGGCCTCACGTCTCGCAAATTTTAACGCCAAACACTTCGGTGTTAACCCTGCGAGCTCCTGAGATGTGAGGTGCCACCTGTCCTCCAATGGTCAGAATCTCACTTCTCACAACCTCGCGATCCTCGTGCCCAAATCCTTGAGTTCTTTCTCACGAGGTCTTGATACACGATCTTGTGAACGATCCAAAAGCTCTGACCAACTTGGATCAATGGTGCTACCCCTCCTGAGCTTTGAATCCTCTCCATGCCTATGCTGTAACTTCCTTACACCTATGGGAGATCCAATGTCTCTCGAACCTTCGTGAAATCTCCTCCAAAGATTTCATCCGTCCATTCTCCCCTCGAGGATTCTGCGAAATAAAGAAGTGTCTCTCCACGAGACTCATTTGCTCGCCTGTCAACCTGCAACGCTTTCCTCCGACTTCCAACGATAGCTTCCTTGCGCTTTTTCTTTGGTGAACTCGAAGGCCTACACCTCCTGAGCTTGTTCTCGACTTCTCAAATCCTTTAGAGAACTTCTTGCACGCACTCCTTGTTGCAAATCTTCAATCACATCTAAGTTTTGAAGTCCCTCGACTCTTCGCACTCCTGTAGCAGCAGTCTCCCAAAGCTTCTGCTCAGTGTCATCACTGAGACTCTCCTTAGCCCACACACTCCTTGCATGGATTTAACAACCCACTTTCACTTCTGAGTGCTTGAGAAAAAGAGTTTACTCTCTGAGCCTTCTGTCAATGCACTCCTTGTGGACGACTCCAACTGCACTCCTTGTAGGAATCCTTGCTCAAAAGAGAAAAAATTGTAACTCACCTCACTTCCTTTCAGATTTCGATCTTAACACATGAAGTCATACACACAGCATGATAACAAATGCATAACAGGAAGTAATTCTCATAAGTAGAGCATTCAACACACATACACAGAGAATAACACAACAGCCATGAATCTGAATCAACTTCTCTATTAATTCAAGATCTGTACATGGATGTCTTCTACAACTACCTGCTATTCTCCTATGCTCTCTTCGATTCTTATTGATTGATAATAATACAACAACACAATGAGGGTGTCTATATTCGGATTTTCCCTCTTCCTTCTAGAACTATCTAATCTAAGAATTCAATTCTATCTACCTGCAACTACTACTATAAATGCCTCTGTCTATTTTAGACGAGAGCGTATGGCTCGAGGTATGATTACATTCTTACCAAGGCACCTAAATTAAATGATCTCATTTATATTCAGCGCATCAACTTCAAGAGACAATTTTAAAAATTCAAAAAACTTGCGCTGGACGTCTTCCAGCTGTCTTCTGGTTCCACGTTGGTTTTGCTTGTCATGAGGGATGATCCTGCATCATACTCCCTCGCTTGAAAATTTGCATGGACTCCTATCCATGAGCTCCTGCATGGTATGTCCATCCTTTTGAATTTCTGCTTCAGTCTCCTAGCTGGCATCTTCAACTGGATGACCCTTCCACTTGACCAAATATTCAAAATACTCTTTCCTCCTGGTTTTCTTACCCACNGTTCAGTATCTACTCCATCTGTGGCTTCTCTACAACTGGCATCTGCTTCTGCCACTAGACCTCTGGTTGATCATCACCTTCTGCTCCTGCTTTATCAGCTTTATATGGATATAAATCTGAAACATTAAATATCGGAGATATTTCAATGCCATCCAGTAACTCAATTTCATAAGCATTCTGTCCCATTTTCTTCAAGACCTTACATGGCCCAATTTTCTTCATATTCAGCTTGTTGTATGTTCACCTCAGAAACATTTCTTTCCTCAAATGTGCCAGAACCAGATCACCAACTTCAAACTGAAGTTGTCTCCGATGCTGATCTTCTCTACGCTTGTACTCCTGGCTTGATTTCAATAGTCGTGCCTTCACTTGGATGTGAAGTTCCTTCATTTCTTCAGTGAATTCTCTTGCACTAGCGCTGCTAGTATCAGTGTGTCCTGAATCCCTCAATTTAGAAACCCCTCTCAGATGCATTCCATATACAATCTGAAATGGACTTTTCCTTGTGCTCCGATTTACTGAGTCATTGTAAGAAAACTCTGCTTGCGGTAATATGCTATCCCAGCTGCTATGGTGCTCTGTCACCAAGCTCCTCAACAAATCTCCTAGACTTCTGTTAACTACTTATGTTTGTCCATCCATCTGAGGATGATAAGAAGAACTAAACATCAAATTAGTTCCTAGCTTCTTCCACAATGTCCTCCAGAAATGCCCTATGAATTTTGTGTCCCTGACCGAAACTATGCTTTTCGTCAATCCAAGAAGTCGAACAATCTCCTTAAAAAACAAATTTGCGATGTGAGTCGCATCGCTGGTCTTCTGGCATGGGATAAAATGTGCCATCTTAGAAAACCTGTCAACTACCACAAAGATTGAATCAACACCTCTTTGTGTCCTCGGCAATCCCAACACGAAATCCATGCTAATTTCATCCCACGGCTTGTCTGGTATGGGCAATGGCTGATAAAATCCTGCATTCTTCTTTCTTCCTTTCAAGTGCTGGCAAATCATGCATCTGTATACAAACCTCTTGACCTATGACTTCATCCCTGGCCAAAAGTATTACTTGCTCAGCTTTGCAAATGTCTTATCATGGCCAAAATGTCTCGTCAATCCTCCACTATGATTTTCTTTCAACAAGTTCTTCCTCATGGAGCAATTCGGAATACATAGTTGATTGCCTTTGAATAGCAATCCATCCTAGATCACATACTCTATCCACTGGCTTCTGTCTCTGAGAACTGGATTCTCAGCTGCTTCATAAGCTTCCTCAAAGTCTGAATCATCTACATACATGTCCTTCATGTCATCAAAGCCTAACGTCCAGACTTTGAACTCCTGCAACAACAAACACTTCCTGCTCAAAGCATCAGCAACTTTGTTAGCAGTACCATAAATATGTTTAATCACAAAAGTGAAATTTTGCATGTATTCTACCCATTGAACATGCCTCTGATTCAACTTTTCTTATTGAGTCACAAATTGTAATGCATGGTTGTCACTATATAAAACAAACTCCTTTGGAATCAAATAGTGCCTCCATTTCTTCAATGCCCGTATGATGGAATAGAATTCTTTATCATACGTGGAGTACTTTTCCTTTGCCTCATTCATCTTCTCGCTGAAATATGTAATTGGCCTGTTTTCCTGACTCAAGACCGCTCCTATGGCAAACCCACTTGCATCACATTTCACTTGAAATGTTTTCTAAAAATCTGGCAACACCAGAATTGGTTGCTCTGTAATCTTTCGTTTCAACAAGTTGAAACTCTTCTCAGCCTCTTCAGTCCAGTGAAAATATTTATGTCTTTTCTTCACTGTATCCATCATTGCTGTGCTAATTCCACTGAAATTTCTGATGAATTTTCGGTAGGAACTAGCCAGTCCATGAAAACTTCTCACCTCAAATACATTCCTTGGTGATGGCCAATTCTTAATTACCTCCACCTTATCTGGATCCATCTTTAATTCATTTGCAGATATAACAAAACCCAAATAAATGAGTTATGTCTTCATAAATGAGGACTTCTTCATATTTATCAACAACTTCTCCTGTTGTAGCTTCCTCATCACAATGGCCAAATGCTTCAGATGTTCAGCCTTTGTCTTGCTGAAAACCAATATGTCATCCAGATACACGATGACAAACTTACCAATGAATTCCCTCAGCACTTCATTCATCAACCTCATAAAGGTACTTGGTGCATTCGTCAAACCAAATGGCATGACAAGCCATTCATACAAACCTTCGTTTGTCTTGAATGTTGTTTTCCATTCATCACCTTCTCTCATGTGAATCTGATGATATCCACTCTTCAAGTCTATCTTTGAAAAAAAATTTGCCCCACTCAAGCAATCCATCAAATCAACCATCCTTGGCAATGGGAATCTATATCTGATAGTTATCTTATTAATGGCTCTTGAATCAGTGCACATCCTCCAGCCTCCATATTTCTTCGGACTGAGTACTGTTGGAACAACACACAGACTCAAGATTTCCCTAACCAAGCCTTTGTCCAACAACTCCTGGACCTATCTTTTAACCTCTTCATTCTCCTATGGTGTCAACCTGGAAGCGGCTTTGTTTGGAAAACTAGCTCCTAGTATGAGGTCTATATGGTGACTCACGCTCCTCATCGGTGGCAACGAATGAGGTAGTTCATCCACTACAATATCAGCGAACTCTCCCAGTAGTTCCTGAACTTCTTCTGGCAAATCATCCACTCTTGTGCTGGTTAGAACAATCCTTGGCTTCCTGACCACAAAGAATTGTGGATCCTCCTTCTTCTTAACTTCTGTGAGAAGTTCCCTCCCACTCATGAGAAGTAATCTGTTGCTCACTTCTGGTTTCACTTCTTTATCTTCAATTGTACACAACATATGAGTCCTCCCATTCTTCTCCAGGGTATATGTATTCATCCTCCCATCATGCATTACATTCCTATCATACTGCCATGGTCTACCCAGCAATAAATGACAGACATCCATAGGGATAACATCACATAAAATTTTATCATTATATCCCCCTATCTTAATTTCAACCAAGCACTGTTTAGTGACATTTACCTAATGTCCCTTCTATATCCATGAAACTTTGTATGGAGTTGGGTGATCAGTTGTCTCTAGCTCCAACTTTTCTACCATCTCAGTTGAAACGAGATTATCAGTGCTTCCATTGTCCACAATGACCTTGCACACTCTATACTTGGTCTTGCAAGCAGTCCTGAAAAGACTATTCCTCTGCGCTAAATTCTCCATCTCTTTATCTGGCATCAAAAGGACTTTTCGCATCACCAACGACCTTTCGCTTTCAGTGTATTCTATCTCAGTATCTCGCCTCTGTGCCTCGGCAATGTGAGTTTCTCCAGTTTCTTTCTTTTTCCCTGGAGACATGAATGACTTGTGCCCATTTTTTTCACATGTGAGGCATGTGATGACTCCACCTCTTCCTCTTTCACTACCTCTGGCATGAGGAAACCTATCATTATCAGCATATCCTCCTCTTTGTTCGGTTTGTTGTTCTCACGGCTCCACATATGGCCTTCTTTGTGAGTTTCCACCTCTTTCAACCCTTCCCTGAGATTTCTTCCATTCGTCCTTGGGATTCTGGTATTTATCTTGGGCCACTGCTTTTCCTTTGGGCTGACTTTTGCCTCGGCCCCTCTGACTTTGTTTATGGCTCAACTTCTCCTCATCTTTCAGAGATAATTGGTAAGCATCCTCCACCGTTCGGATGGTCGCCAAATTTAGTTCATTCTAGATTTCATACCTCAGTCCATTCATATGCCTAGACACCTTTTCATCATTGCTTTAGTGATGACCTACTCTGATATTCAACCTGTAAAATTCCTCAGTATACTCCTTCACTGTCATTAGCTTCTGTCTCAGGTTCTGCATCCTCCTGAACAGAGAAATTTGATAATCCCTGGGAATGAATTTTGCCTTCATCTTTGCAATCATCCTGTCCGAGCTCTTAATCTTCTTCTTGCCTTGGCAATGCCTGTCAACTTGCAGTTCATCCCACCACAATGTTGCATATCCTTTTAATCTCATGATAGCATGTCTGACCTTCTTGTCATCTTTGATATCTTCATAATCGAAGTAAGTGTCAAGAGCTCTAATCCAGTCTAGTAGCTCTTTTGCATCCAGACTCCCTTCATAAGATGGAATGTCCATCTTTGTTTTTGAACTCATTCGAGCGATAGCCTTAATTAAACGCTCATTGGCTGCATATTCTACTGGTATTTCCTCTTCTTCATGTCCAGCATCATGTTCATCCTCGGATTCACTGATATCTTCTGCATCAGCGTTTTGCCTTTGTCTTATCTCCATGTCTTCCATTCTGGCACGAAGATTTCGCATTCCTCTTTCCGCGTCTAGATTCTGTACTGGCCTACCTCTTTCTCTGGACAATTCCCTTTCCTCCTCTAGATCGGGTGATCCTCTACCTCTTCTCCTTGGCATCATGGTGAAATTCCTCTTATTCCCTGCTATAGAAAGAAAAGGGCTTTTCTATGCTCTGATACCACTTGACGTGTGTATCAGAGTGCTTTCCTTCTCTGTCTCTTCCCACCTGAAATATACAGACAAGAATTATACTCTGATACCACTTGACGCAGTTCGTGCCACCCAGGCACGTCCGCTCACATGATCTTATTCTTCTCGGCCTGAAGAACTCTAAGGTTCTTTTATTTTCCTATCGGGAAATTCACTCCCCACAGTTCTCTCGTGCGATCCCCCTTCCTTGATTTATCAGGGAATTGGAACTTGTTACTTCGCGAGTTCAAAAGGTCGAATGCTGGGCTCTTAGATCCCCGAGATCCGCTAGTCCGTTAGCTCGCTAACTTTTCCCTGAGGGATTTTGCTACTCGCGACCTCGCGACTTTGAGCACCCAACCCTTGGACTCTCAACCCATGAACCCCCGAGTTTACAAGGTTTTCCGAACTCTGCCACCTGTCTCTTCAGATGGACGACTCACAGCCTCCTCACCACTTCGCTGCCTCGTGGCCTCACGTCTTGCGACTTTTAATGCCAAACACTTAGGTGTTCACCTTACGAGCTCATGAGATGCGAGGTGCCACCTGTCCTCCAACGATTAGAATCTCGCTTCTCGTATCCTCGTGATCCTTGCGCCCAAATCCTTGAGTTCTTTCTCACGAGGTCCCGATACATGATCTCGTGAATGATCCAAAAGCTCTGACCGACTTGGATCAATGGTGCTGCCCCTCCTGAAATTTGAATCCTCTCAACGCCTACACTGTAACTGCCTTGCACCTCTGGGATATCCAACGGCTCTCAGAACTTCATGAAATCTCCTCCAAATATTTCGTTCATCTGTTCTCCCCTCAAGGATTCTGCGAAATAAAGAAGTGTCTCTCCACGAGAATCGTTTACTCACTCGTCAACCTACAATGCTTTCCTCCGACTTCCAATGGAAGCTTCCCTACGCTTTTTCTTCGGTGAACTCGAAGGCCTATACCTTCTGAGCTTGTTCTCGACTTCTCAAATCCTTCAAAGAACTTGTTGCATGCACTCCTTGTGGAAAATCTTCAATCACATCTAAGTGTTGAAGTCCCTCGACTCTGCGCACTCCTACAGTAGCAGTCTCCCAAAGATTCTGCTCAGTGTCATGAATGAGACTCTCCTTAGCCTATGCACTCCTTTCATGGCTTTAACAACCCAATTTCACTTCTTAGTGCTTGAGAACAAGAGTTTACTCTCTGAGCCTTCTGTCAACGCACTCCTTGCGGACAACTCCAACTGCACTCCTTGCAGGAATCCTTGCTCAAAAGAGAAACAATTGTAACTTACCTCACTTCCTCTCAGATTTCGATCTTAACACATGAAGTCATACACACAGCATGATAACAAATGCATAACAGGAAGTAATTCTCATAAGTAGAGAATTCAACACACATACACAGAGAATAACACAACAACCATGAATCTGAATCAACTTCTCTATTAATTCAAGATCCGTACATGGATGTCTTCTACAACTACCTGATATTCTCCTATTCTCTCTTTGATTCATGTTGATTGATAATAATACAACAACACAATGAGGGTGTCTATATTCGGGTTTTCCCTCTTCCTTCTAGAAATATCTAATCTAAGAATTCAATTCTATCTACCTGCAACTACTACTATAAATGCCTCTGTCTATTTCATACAAGAGAATATGGCTCGAGGTCTGATTACATTCTTACCAAGGAACCTAAATTAAATGATCTCATTTATATTCAGCGCATCAACTTCAAGAGAAAATTTTAAAAATTCAAAAAACTTGCGTTGGACGTCTTCCAGCTGTCTTCTGCTTCCACGTTGGTTTTGCTTGTCGTGAGGGATGCTCCTGCATCAAGTTGTTGAAGTTGCATAAGTTGCATGTTGCATAGTTGCATATATTGCATACAAAATTGTTGCAATATAGTTGCATAGGTTGCAATATAGTTGCTTTTGACCACTAACCAATATTTGAGAATATAGTTGCAATATAGTTGCATAAGTTGCAATATAGTTGCAATATAGTTGTATTTGCAACCATTGGTACATTTTCATAATAACAATAGGTCTCAAGGTGTGTACCATGACTACAGAGGAAACAAAGGGCCTTAGGTCCTATCTGTCATATAGTTGCATATAGTTGCAAGGCAGCATAGGTCTTGTTGCATATAGTTGCATATAGGTCTTATTGCATATAGTTGCATAAGTTGCATTGTTTCATAAGTTGCGTAAAGTTGCATAAAGTTGCATAAAGTTGCATAATTTCCATAAAGTTGTTGAAGTTGCATAAGTTGCATGTCGCATAGTTGTATAGTTGCATATAGTTAAATGCACCCTTAGTTGCATATAGTTAGTTGCATGTAGTTAGTTGCATATAGTTAAATGCACCCTTAGTTGTATATATTTAGTTTTATGTTGCATAGTTGCATAGTTGCATAGTTGCATATAGCTACATATTTGTCATTCATAAGTTGCACATTGCATAGTTCCATAGTTGCGTATAGTTGCATACATTTAGTTGCACATAGTTAGTTGCATTTGGAACCATTGGTACGTTTTCATAATAAGAATAGGTCTCAAGGTGTGTATCATGACTAGAGAGCAAAAAAAGGGCCTTAGGTTCGATCCGTCATATAGTTCCATATAGTTGCAAGGCATCATAGGTCTTGTTGCATATAGTTGCATATAGTTGCATATAGTTGCATAAGTTGCATTGTTGCATAAGTTGCGTAAAGTTGCATAATTTCCATAAAGTTGTTGAAGTTGCATAAGTTGCATGTTGCATAGTTGCATAGTTGCATATAGTTAAATGCACCGTTAGTTGCATATAGTTAGTTTCATGTAGTTAGTTGCATATAGTTAGTTGCATAGTTGCATAGTTGCATAGTTGCATAGTTCACCTCAAATCTTTAGACAACCATTACTATAGCTAGAAGAGCAAGATACTTGGCTCTAGTAAAAGGTATTATGCATATGAACAACCCTAACTTATCTAAGGTAACTCTCCTTGAACAACTAGACAATAACTTTGGGCCAATGAACAATCTCCTCCACCATTAGAAATTGAGAAACCCTCAATGTCTCTTGTTCCAATGATTGGGATGGGTAGTATTCATACATCAAGTTTTATTTCCAGAACTTGTATTTCTGAAAGTTTGGTGAACTAGAATCTTAAATTTTTACCACAGGTTATTTTATACATATAATAAATCTTAAAAACACTTTATTAATTGAAACTTTCCATAAATTGTTTTATAGAGAAAATACCAATATGACTTGTTTGACACTAATTTTAGGACTAGTAAAAAAACCTAATTTCCATAGCCTATATCTCCAAAAGTATAACAAACCAAAACCTAAAATTTTGACCATAGGTACTTTAATATGTCTCCTCAATATATAAAAAATATCATAGTTTTAAATTATCCATAAAAGTTTTATTTAAAAAATACCAAGATGACTAATTTTAAGGAGCCAAACCCAAGGATCATATGCTTTGAAACTAAATTTTAGGAAAAAAAACACCCAAATAGCATAAAAATAGAAATATAAGTAATTATAAGCCTTTATAATTAGACAAAATGATGAATGAGTAGCCTCTCCTAGGGGGGAAACTCCTTTTACAATAGAACAAAGGCACAAGATGAGATTCCCACTAAAAGTAGGTCTCCTTGGTATATAGGAGACAAAGGTTACAATTACAATTAAAGTGTCTAGCCAACCAATAAGGATGACACTAATATAACAATCAAAATGTAATAGCTGACCAATAAGGATGAGACTAATATAACAATCAAAATGCAATAGCGCAATATGTAGGTATTAACAGTATGCTAAAACTTAAATTTGCGTGTAATTCATGAAACAAACATTTCTAAAACTTAGAAGTAAACTTGGAGTCATTATTTGTCCCATCTTGATTACTTCACAATCCTCAAGTCCCATCTTGATTACTTCTCTCAAGTCTAATTGAGTTTGAGATATTACACCTATATGTCATCTTCAACTTAAGGCATCAATCACCCGATCCTCTTTCCCTTTTATATGAAATAGGTCATAGTGTTAGTTACCCAAAAAGTTGACCCAATGCTACTGCCTGGCATTCAACCACAATTGAGTTTGCAAGTACTCCAAAATTTCATGATTTGTTCATAGTTGAGATTTCTTATCGATTAGATAATGTCACCATGCTTTTAGAGAATGCACTATAGGGAGTAGTTGCAAATGATGTGTTGGGTACTTTTGTGCATGGATGTTCAACTTCTTTGATTTGTAGTTTATTACTCTTCCATCTTGCATGAGCACTCCCCATATACCTTCCTTACTTACATTAATTCATACCAAGAAATGCTTGTCAAAATTAGGGAGTAATAATATTGGTGCAAACATGACTAGCTTCTTCAACTCCATAAATATTTCTTCATAAAGGGTTGCCCAAAGGAACTTAACTCCCTTGCATTGCAACTTTGATAGTGGATATGCAATATTTGAGAAATTATTTAGAAACCTTTAATAATATCACACCAATCCTAGAAAAATTCTTACCTCTAACATATTCCTTAGTGTCATCTAAATAGATATGTATTCTATCTTCTTTGGGTCCAACCTTAACATTGTTTTTGATATTATGTGCCCAAGACACTCGATCTACTTCTTGAATAATTCCCACTTAATTTAGAATATAACTAGTGTTCTAAAAACTTATGTAGCACTAACCAAAGGTGCTCTTGATCTTCCTTCTCATTCTTGGAATAAAACAAGATGTCATCAATAAATTTTAACACAAAATTGCAAGATATTTCTAAAAGAAATCATTCATCACCCTCATGAATGCTACTAGGGAGTTTGTCAATCCAAAAGGCAAAACTAAGAACTCATAATTTCCATATCGAGTTCGGAAAAAAATCCTTAGTATATCATCTTCATCAACTCTTATTTGGTGATAGCGTGATCTTAAATCCAACTTAGAGAATAACATTACATCGTTGGGTTGATCGAAGAGGTTGTCTATCTAGGTTAGAGGATTCATATTCTTGATGGTCACCTTATTCAACATCCTGTAATCAATTTATATCGTAAATGTCCCATATTTATTCTTGACAAACAAAATGGGTGCTCCCCAAGGTGAGGCACTCAATTATATGAATCCTTTATCCAATAGTTCTTTCTACTACATCTTAAGTTCACTCAACTTGTTCGTTCCCAATCAATAAGGTTCCTTTTATATGGGAGTGGCTCTAGGAATTAGATTATGTTTTAATTTACTTCTCTAGTTGATAGTTGCCCCAATAATTATTTTGGGAACATGCCATTTTTTTTCAATTATGGGTAGTTGTCCTTATTTAATGCTTTCTTCCTCTACAACTTTGGTCATATGAATGGGATACCCTTTATATCCCATGTGCACATTGTGTTTGTAATACATACTTGAGATTTGCCTAATTTTCATGGGAGTCCTTTCTCCTTTGATAATACTAACCACTCCCTCATCGTCCATGCATTCAATTTTATTTTTCATAATATTCTACTTTATCCTCATGGAGTTCCAACCAATATTGTCCTATTATTCCATCATAATATCCCAAGGTTAATTCATGAAATCATACTCCACTATTCCATCCTCCAAGTCTATTATACATCCATCAACCACTTGATTGGTCCACATATTAGCACCATTTTCCATTTTCACCCTCTAAGGATCCTCGAGCTTATTAATGCTTAGATTAAACTTGGCCAACATTTCTAGAGATATGAAACTATGGGTACTTCTTGTATCGATCAAGATACTAAAAGGTAGTGTGGAGATGATACCTTTTTCATGGATGAGGGAATCATGGCACTCTACACTCTAATTATTCACTAATGTATAAATTCTTCCCCTTACTGCATTCCCCACTATTTCCTTGAGTCCTAAATGGTTCGCAACTCCTTTGGTTTGGTTCTTCCTTTTTGGGCGCTGGTAGGACTTGTGCCCTTGTCCCCCACATCCAAAACCTTTTAGATTTTTTCTCACTAGTTTTTTCATTGTCATGATCCTTATATTCATTCTTTGATTTGATTGACGATTTGGGATTGAAGCTACACTAGTCATATTTCCTTCTCTAAGTACTCTAATTATTTATCCTTTTATTCAACCTACTACTTAGTTCCTTCTTTCATCGAGCCTCATCTCCTCACAATCTATTCCTTTTCATTACTTATAATAGGGTCTATGGCATAAAGGTTTTGAATTTATCTTTGATATGGTACTTGATCCCTTCAATGAATCTCCCAACTCAATTTTTTCACTGATTCCAAGGAATACTTTTATAGTTAAAAAAAAATGCATTCATAATATTCTTTTAGTCACATTGCCTTGCTTGAATGAAAAATACTAATTTTCCTTCTTCAGGTAATACATCTTTCCAAGGTTCTTTTTCTCAAAATGATGTTGATATGGATGCCAACTTAAGTGCTCTTCATCTACCTTTTAATTTTTCTTGAGATGGTCCTACCATATATTCACAATATTGGGCAAGTGGTAGCTAGAAAACTTGGTCTTCTCCAATGGGTTAAGATCATATAACATCACATGCCTCTTAGTAATCACAAACCATGACCTTGCCTCATTACCTCTCCCAATGATCCCAGTGAAAGTGGGATCCTCCAGCTTTCTTAGTCCATAACCCAATTTACAACACTTATAATATTTTTTCTATCTAGGTTCTTATTCTTTTAATGAGAGTTTACCTTGATTTTCTATCTTGGATCCCATAGGTTGTAGCAT
>JASDQU010684788.1:33907-44556 GCA_032191745.1 Picea mariana | reverse complement strand
CCTTCTCATACATTTAATGACCCTGTTGTTAATTACATGAGAGGTTATTTCAGTTCATATTTGCATCATGTGATCAAATACCAGCTTTGAAATGAAGATGATGGTCAATCAACGTCAGTGTTAGATATGGATTGCTTGCCACTAGGGGTTTTATTTTAGCCAACATTGTCTTATGATTCAAAAGATTTTTATTTCCAACAATCTCAATAAATTTTTTAGCCTCTTTGTGGCAATCAACAGGTTGAATTACATGAAAACAAGGATGCAGTGGAAGGGGTGAAACACGATTTTTGTTTTATGCATGTTTTTGAGGATCCATTTGCAGTTTTGTTGGAGGCGGTAAACAATCCCAATGTTTTCAATTTTTTGAGATTTGAATTTGTAGATAAATTTTTGAATGAATTATCAGTAAACAAGCTTTGGAGCAAGAATGTGCAAAGAAAGAAAACAGTGGATAAAGTGCTTTCATGGTTTCATTGGCATTTTGATTTCACTTGATTGGCATTTTTTTCAGCAGTTAGAGTAGGTAGGTGTGAATAAGCTCATCATGGTGAGAATTTCTTTCAGCATTTTTCAATTTGTATTTTCAGTTTGGGTTTGGTTCAGTTGTAGAATAAGTTGGTGGCGAAACAGATTACAGGTTGCAGGTCACAGTATATGGCTTGGGAACAACCCAATGGATAAGGCACAGGGTCTACGAGTTCTTTGCTACCTCAATGGGAGGATAGAATCCCCATTGGAGCTAGTTGTTAGCATCATGATCTTCATAACTAGAGTTAGAGGTTTGTCCAAATTTTTCAAAGTCATGCCATGATCTTGGGAAAATCAAGGCATTCCTAGATGAGTCATAGTTAGTATGTCAAGGTTTATGAGGTCAATAATCAAATAAAGAATGACTTGAAATGACAGTAAGGATTCTATCCATAAGATGGTTTAAATGGTAACTACTCTCATTTGTTGCGCACTTCGCAGAGGATTTGGTTGCACAGAGGATTTTACTACGCAGAGGATTTTGCTGCTTAGAGGATTTTCATGCACACAAGCTATAGGGTGCATTGCACAAATGACTGGTTTAGTGGTCAAATTCAAGATCACTTTATGACCAACTGGGGAGGAATTTTGAAAATCCAAGAGAGGTCTTTCTTAAGGATAGACTAAATAATTAAAACCTCTCTCATATTTGCAAAAAGTGTCATATTTTGGGAGATTTGAATGAATCTTTATAGCCTATTTTATCAGATTTAAGAATTTAATGTTTTGGTCATCATCTTTGGGTGTGTACCCCAAGAGACTGGAAAGGAATTTTAGAAAATGGAGAGAGTTTTTTCTCAATCATAGGTTCACATACGAAAACCTCTCTTAGTTTTGAAAAATATATTTTTATTCAGGAGATATGATGTCATATTTGACCCATATTTTCCCAATTTGTTGTGTTTTTGTTGTAGGTTACTGTTGCACAACAGACTTGCTATGCAACTGCAGCAGAGCTTCTGGAATGCCTCCAGATCAAAAAGGAAAGTTAGGAAAGTGTGACATCTCATCTACAACGAATTCCAGAGGTCAAAGATCATCATGATATGGTTTCAAAAGTGGATTTATTTATTATTATCTTGTAATTAATTAATCAACTTTGACTCCTCTTTTTCAACAGTTAGTTCAGATTTTTTTTCCGAGAGATTTGTAATTGTTTCTTAACCTAGGAAGGTTGTTAGGATTTGAATTTGGCAGCATAGGAAGATATTTTTGTATATATGTCATGAAGCTATGAGATCTCAAGGGGGGACTCTTTTTGGGAAAAGAGGACTATTGTACTGCAGATCAAGATTTGTTTATTCCTTTGAAGTTAATGCAGAAGTTTCCTCTTTCTTGAATTTGAGATTCATCATGGTGTTTATGTTCAGTATGTGTTTCTTATATATCCTTTCCATGATTATGTTTTTCTCCTAACATTGTCTAAGAGTAAGTGGTAGGAATTCATCCATGTTTGATGTTCCTTTCACACTGATGATGCATGTTATGTGTTAATGGTTACTTTTACAAAATTCATCTTCATTTGATGCGATGTTTAGTAATTAATTTATGTGTCCTTTCTTCTAAAGCTGCACTGGAGATTCATCCATTGATTGATGCATGTAGTGTAGTGGGATTTCTTATCCTTTCCATATCTCATTTCATATCATTTATTTGTTGAGCATAGCACCTATTTTTCCTCAAATATGGAGAAAGAAACCAACCAGCTGTTGACTATAAAAAAATTGAAATTAAGGCCTTGACCCCATTGCCCAATGGTACATTTTCCTTGTTTTTCCTACCAACCCTTTTAAAACAAAAACAAACATGTCCTATCGCATAATCTGACCTCTGTGCATTTATTGATGAATCCTTTGAGTTATTACCAACCATTAGACACCTGAGAGAACCCTCTCTAGTTGTATAGGTCAGAGTATAATTTAAATTTGGTTGAAACAATTACCTTGGGATTTTCTTTGATACAACCCAAAGAAATTTCCAAGTGTTAACAGTGACTAGAAGAGAGCTTCCATTAAAAAAACATATAGAGCATGATGATGCAACATTTTCTTCTTTAATGCCTTTCTCATATTTTCGAACAATAAAAAAAAATTAAGATGAGAGAATTATCGCTTGGACTTCATTTCAGATAATATCATCTAAATTGTCATTCTTAAATTCAGGTTGTTGAATTTTGATAACACTAACAACCATGTGTACAGAAGTATTGGAGATGCTAGCGGCCACCTTAACAATTCCCTTTTAATGAGGTAGTGTTCCAGACATAGTTATACCCTAACCCTCCAACAATCGACTTGAGCTGCCAAGAATCCACCATATACAAAATTCCACAACAACATTTCCTTCAAATATAGAAAGAAAATAGAAATATTTTATTAAAATCCATGAAGTCTCAATTTGAAGAGAATGTTATCTCAAGAAACACAAAGTTATACTGAAATGAGTCATATTCCATGTGAATGGATCACCAAAATGGCACTGCATTGAAAAAATCTTAAGCATGAATAATAGTATGTGGGGGAGGGGTTTCAAATTAATGAAAATAATGATTCAGTCTAGCTGATTTTTTCAGAAACAAAAACCCTACATGGTGATTGAGACTGAGATCATGATGTTACTAGTCGAAAATCATGAATCTCAATACCAAAACATATCTTCTTCAATCAAGGCATGGCTATCATGTGGACTCCCAACTCAAGACTCCCCCTACCTCTTTCTACTACTGCTACCAAGCAAATGAATAAAAAAATAAGCAAATAGTCCACACAGACAAGAGGAAGCTATGGTAAAATATGGAGCATTTGTGTTTGCTACAACAACGAAACCAAAGATTAGTGTTAGATCCAGACACAAAAAAGATTTACAAACAGGAGGATGTGACAATAGTAGTGTCTTGAAACAAGTTGTGGGAACATACAACGATCCATTTACATCCCAAACATCTAACACTAACACCAACAGATTAAAGAAAAATGTTGAAGAAAAGTATGAAAATCCATTTACTAATCAATCATCGCTCTCTGGATTATTTAGCTGAGGTGCCTACACATTTGATAATCCATTTGCAGCTGAGATGCCTCTTTCTTGCCAAAAATTTGTTAGTTCCGGCTGACAGCTCGATTGGATTGACAACTTACAACTCAATTCCTTCAACCTTCACCTTTAATGCAGGGGTAAATTTGAATGTGAGAGAAATAAAGCTACAAGTCCACTTGTTGAACCCTTTTCATTCTTAGAAGGTTCTGCCTTTGGCTCTACAACACATGCATTTAGTAGTGGGTCTACAATAAAAACTACCAACAAGATTATTCTCTCAAGAAACACTAGAGAAATGAGAGCAATTCCTACAAATTGTGAGACACCCCAATGTGAGGGAAGAAAATATAGTTCTAGTTCTTGGCCTGCTATGGGGAGTTTGTTTTCAAGTTTGAATCATGTTTTTGAGTTTAATGCAAGCAAAGAATTGAGCAAGAGCCACGGTAAAAGGAAAAAGAGAGAAAAATATAAGTTGCCCACATCTATACAATGAAAGCTTGGTAGGCGCTCCGCTCCTAAATAAAAAAGGTACATGTCATGTTCCACTCCATCCAATCACACTAAGAGAGGCTCACTAATGGACTTCTCTCCTTACAATGAAATTTCTTCAAAAGAAGAGTCTCCTTTTGGCAATCACAACATGCCATATTTAGGACAATCTTCTTTCACGTGGGAAACTTTTTTCCAGTAAGGTGCTCAAACAAGCTTCAATTTGCATGAATCTCTTTTCATGGAAGCCAAGGTCGAAGAGCTGAGGG
The DNA here is from genome assembly GCA_032191745.1 of Picea mariana. Taxonomy (NCBI): domain Eukaryota; kingdom Viridiplantae; phylum Streptophyta; class Pinopsida; order Pinales; family Pinaceae; genus Picea; species Picea mariana. The sequence continues at coordinate 40,231 of JASDQU010684788.1, read as the reverse complement.
TTGTAGTTGTAAACTTACATATTGGTACCAATAAGGAAATGAATGTCAAAAGTAGTCCCAAGAAAAGCCATGCAAAGGAGGAGAGAATATGTCTTGGCTGAGAAGTAAAACAACGCCTGTGAAGTAGAATCTTTTATTCCTGATAGATACAATAATAGTAGAAGGCCATCTGCTGAAGAGAAGATATCCATTCTGAGTTATGAAAGTGAGTGGTTAAATTATGAAATGGAAAAGGTGAGAATCGATGACGGTGGTGCAAAAGCATAAGTTGAAGAAAGCAATCAAAGCAAGCAGTTTCCCTTTGCATATTCCTCTGTTGGTGCAAAAGATGAAAGCAGTCAAAGTAAGCAATTTACCTTTGCATATCCCTCTCCAAATTCTACTCCATTAGTATCCAAACGACATGCCAAAAGAAGCCATTGGACACAAATTGGAGAAAATATAAATCCATGAAGCTATGATATTAAGATGACGTGCTTCTCTCTCCCCGGGACTATATGCATGAAGAATGTGACGCATAAGAGCAGAGGTGATGAGACGTCAAAACTAAAATCCTGTCACAATTTTCAACCAAGGTATGCAGAGATGACAGAGGAATTGAGACGTCAAACCTGAAATCCTATCACGATTATCAATAAGGGTCTGTAGAGATGGCAGAGAAATTAAATGATAATTTGTGACAATTGTCAGGGTCTTTAAATGATAATGAACTTTGGAGATCCAAAATTATTAATGCACACCATCACAACTGCAATAAGACTTTAAATTTTTCAACAAATATTATGTTAAATAAATAATTTTAATTTTTTTTTTAAATTATAATAAAAATATTCTAAAGTTAAACATTACAAATTGGGAGAAAATTTATGATCAAACATGAAACTATTATTGAATCAACAAATAACCCATGATAAAAAATTTCATAATTATTACTCCAAATAGGTAGGGAGGTGCCCATGGCACTACCCAACTCCAAGGCATCCAAATTCAAGACAACCATTACATCAAGAGACATCTATTTGGAAACAATATAAGCAGAGCCATGTTGCCCTTATTTATTTTTATAACACATTGATTATATTACAAAAATATTAACTTTTAAAAATATATACAATACTATAAATAAACAATAACCAAACTCATATGAATGGTGTTAGTCCCTTCATTGCTCGGAACCCTAAGATTGAGATTTCAAAACAAAATTGATTGAGCATATGTTTACTAAATTATATTCAATTAAAAAATTAGTTATATGTGTTAAATTTTGAAATTGGTAAGTAGACCATGGCATTTTTTATTTCCCAAAATATCATTTCATATTGTTGATCCTTAACTAAGGACAAAATTAGTTGTATGTGTTAAATTTTCATACTTTACATTATTGTTCCTTAACTAAGGACAAAAATAGTTATATGTATTAAATTTTGAAATTGATAAGTATACACTGTCATTTTTTATTTCCCGAGTATAATTTCATACTTCACATTATTGTTGATCCTTAACTAAGAACAAAATATATTATGCATTCATATTTATATCTTACAAACACCTCACTTTCACCATTTTATTGTGTTTTTCATATATGATTATTTATATTTTAATTTGTTTTTCATATATATTTATTTATGTAAATGTAATTTTAACATGTAAATTAATATTAAAATAATATTAACAAAACATATTAAAGTAACTTTAATATGTAAATTAATACTAACAAAATATATTAAAGTTAAATAAAAAATCAAATATTAAAAAAAAAAAAATTGTTTTTTCATATATGATTATTTATATTTTAATTTATTTTTTACATATATTTAGCTATGTAAATGTGATTTTGATATGTAAATTAATATTAAAATAATACTAACAAAATATATTCAAGTTAAATAAAAAATCAAATATTAAAAAAGAAAAATAAATATTTTTAATACTCAAGAAAGTAAGGTGAAAGAATAGTGATTTCTTTATCATTATAATTATACCAACTTTTTTCAGAAGAGGGTTTCAAATTTGATGTTTGAAACATTTTTCACATTTAATTTTGATAATCTCACTATTTCATGTGTTAAGGAGGCTTAATGACTTTAACAAGGAAGGGAAGGTAAGGTGAAAGGATAGTGATTTCTTTATCATTATAGTTACACCAACTTTTTCATGTGTTAAGGCGGCTTAATGACTTTAACAAGAGGCTTAATGACTTTAACAAGGAAGGTAAGGTGAAAGGATAGTGGTTTCTTTATCATGATAGTTACACCAAGTTTTTCATGTGTTAAGGAGGCTTAATGACTTTAACAAGGAAGGTAAGGTGAAAGGATAGTGATTTCTTTATCATTATAGTTACACCAACTTTTTCCAAGAGGGTTTCAAATTTGACGTTTGAAACATTTTTCACATTTAATTTTTTATAATCTCACTCTTTCATGTTTAAGGAGGCTTAAACATGAAATAGTGAGATTGATGGATGATGTATTTAGACCCTTCACCAATTCTTTTTTGGTGGTATATATGGATGACATCCTCATCTTCARCAGAACTTGGGAGGAGCACATGTAGGATATTCAACAGGTTTTGAGCACTCTACGATAGCACAAGATATATGCCAACTTGGAAAAATGCTCCTTTGGAATAAACATGGTCCAATACTTGGGCTACATTGTTGATGAACATGGGGTACATGTGGATCCAACTAAGATCTAAGTCATCCGTGATTGGCCAACCCCGACCACACTAATCGAGATTTGAAGCTTCTTAGGACTTGCCAACTTCTACCGACGGTTAGTGTTGGGATTCTCCCATATTGCATGGGCCCTCAACCAAGTGACCAAGGGTGGTGGCAAGGCAAAGTTCCCGTGGGGGAAGGCACAAAAATGAGCATTTGATTATATGAAGCATCACTTGTGCTCAGTTCCAGTACTCTCCTTACCCAATCTGCAACAACCATTCGAGACTGAGACTGATGCATCTGACTATGTTGTAGGTGCGGTTCTCACTCAACATGGTCATTCGGTAGCATACCATAGTGAGACACTCTCAGATATTGTCTGAGAATACCCCACCTATGAAAAGGAAATGCATTCCATTATATAAGCATGTCGTCAATGGAAACGTTACATTCTTGGAAAGGAGACAATCATCCACACTACAAGCCTCTACAGTTCATACACACACAGGGGAAGTTTCATAATGAACACCATCAGAAGTGGTCCACATACCTGCAACAGTTCCATATCAACATCAAGTATAATGCAGGGAGCATAAATCGTGTCGTTGACTACCTCAGTCGACCTCATGTGCTTGCACTCACCACCGTGCTCCATTCCTGTGGGCATGAGGCCTTTGAGTGGCCCTAACTTTATCAACAATATCATGACTTCTCCACCACCTATAATCTCTTGGGTACACTCGCGAATGTCACCGATTTTCACATTCATGACATATTTTTATGCCATATGGACCACCGTTGTGTTCTTGCAAGTGAGCGTGCAAATTTTATTTGGGAGGCTCACTACATTCAGATGGAAGGACATTTTGGCATGGAGAAAATTGTGGTCATTCTAGAAAAACATTTTTATTGGCTAAAACTTCGGTAGGACATCAACAAGTATTATATTAAATATTGCACTGCCTGTGTCATTTCCAAGCCAGCCATCAAGAAGCAAGGCTTGTACACCCCTCTTCCTACTCTCGAGAGACCTTGGGAATCCATCTTAATGGATTACATGTCTTACCTTCCATCCACCAAGAAAGGCAATGATTTCTTATTTGTGGTGGTTGATCGGTTTTCAAAGATGGCCATTCTCATAGCCTGCAAGAATAGAATCACAGCGACAGATACTACCAAGCTTTTCTTCGAACAAGTATGGGTTCTGTTAGCACTAGAAGTTGTTATTAGACTGCTTAAGAGAAAGCCTAGCACATCTTAAAGTCAAAATGAATTAGATGGGTTTTAGTAAATTGTGAGAGTGGTAAAATTAATAAAGAAGGCAATGAAGCCATTGGGCATGGAGTCCATGAAAAACTATAACCCTGACCTARCATTCTATGRGAAGCAAATTAGGTCAACAAATCTTAGATCAGTTATAGTGCTTATAAAKAAATTTAATGAAGAAGTATRAGGAACAAAAACTGAAGATGATCAAAGAGCATCTTGATCTTCAATACATTTGACAKCAAKAGGAAAAACTTAGATTTCAGAAAACCTTTYTRAAACCCAAATAAAAACTCAGATAAGCATGTGGCAAGGACTAGAGAATATCCTATAAAATAATCCTTTCAGCACATAAATTGCCTACATATATCCTATAGCAGCAATACATATCCAAGGATATGAAAATGATAAAATGGTTTAACACAGAATGGAGAAAACAAACTGATCATGTGATTCATTATTAGCTAGAACTTCTTTACATAGAAAGCAGTACAGGTCTGCAATTAAAACCAAATCTTCACATCCCCTGCAACTCCTTCTTGGATCTTGAAAAACTCTACTTCAAACCTCTCGGATCTTCCCTCTCTCTAAATCCCCCCTACGTTTTTCTTTACATATGCATATATATCAAAGATGCTTGCCTAGCCTTCCAAGATTTGAGCTCTAACTCATGTTTCTTAAAATAGAAATTGTTACAAAGTAGTGACACATGTTACCACAGACTTCCTAACTCCTAGGAAATGACTCAGAAATAATTGACATGTGTACAACTACTTACTAACTTCTATGGATTAGTTAAATAGAAAATAACTCAAATATGAAGGTTGTTGTTTGAATATCTCGAATGATGGAATTTTTAGAGTTAAAATAATCTTCATCAATCTGCCACTTGTCCTCTTTGGATGCCCCTGACTGTTGAGTTTACACCTCCAAATCACAGCCTATTGATTTGGTTTCCACCTGTTAACTGATTTTTTGCAGCACTCGAATATTTCGTAGCACAACTCCAGATTTCGTAGCGCCACTGTAAAACAGTTCTACACATTACGTAGCATCGTTGTAAAACAGTTCTGCACAATTTGTATATCCACTTGTGTCTCTAATATCTCTCTAACCATAAAACATTTTGAAAACCTGAGAGAGGTTTTTGTTATTTGGTATGTGATGAACAAAAAAATCCTCCAATTTTCAAAAATACTTTCTCATTTGTTCATAATCCAAGTTTTAAGTTAGTCACTCAAAAATTGCAGAAGTGCAAAGTGCTCTCAACATAAACGCGGCGTGGTGTTTGAGAGGGTTTTTGGAGGCCTTCCCAGAAGATTTTTTGGCTGCAATAGATATGGTTGGAAATATTATGATGTCTGCTACACAATGGAATCATCAAGAACTGCAAAAACCTTCTCAAACACCCTGAAAAACTGACTTGAAGTCAAGTTGTCCAAAAGTACAAGAACCCTCCTATAACAATGTATTTTGGGAAATTATCTCAAATCATAATGCAATCTTATGTGTTAACATTTGGCTCCATAGGGGATGGCATGCTCCCTGTGAGTTTCCAAGAACCTACAGAATAGTGGCCTTATCCCTCTTCATTTTTTTCTAGGAAAAGTGTGTGCCTGAGAGAACCTCTGCTCTTTATTTTGAAACTAAAAACTAATTGCAAACAAGATGCTCGAGGACCTAGATTTAGTCTCCCTACTCCTAGCTAATAAACTGCTTCCTCTAGATTAGGTAAAATCATGCTTCCAATGAATCCATACAAATATCTGACTAACTGGTGAAACTTTTGATCTGGAAATGATGAATACAGGAACCCAAATTTTACAGTAGTGCAATCCAAAAGGACAACATAACTAACCTTCATTCAACAAGAACAATTTGCCTCTTGTACTGCTCAAAGACTCCAGATAATCAACAAAAGGATCAATAAAGTTGTAAAGAAACACCTCTTTCTACTGTTTCAATTGAAGATCAAAAGGTCTCTGCATATCGTCTTTCTGATAATGGTTGCTACCTTCAACTATTTGCAAATATGAACATGACTACGGGCTAATTTCACTGCTAATCAAATCGTGTTTGATATCTGCTCCAAAAGGAAAAATCAATTGCTTTTGTAGCTCTTGGGATACTGGATGCATATCAACAACTTGTTCTTTATCAAAATCTGAGGCATCCTCGATATCATAGTCAAAACTATTAGAGACATTTGAATCAAGGATAAATGTGTCTACAATATGACTATCACCAACATCCTCACAATCAAAAGTAATACTAACTGAATGCTAGATATGGAATTCAGATTCTTTACAACAATTATCAAACATAAGATCAACCAGATAAATATTTTTGTAATGATGATGAAAGGCAGTATGAAACTCCTTCAAAGAATGAATGCT
>JASDQU010684787.1:16957-43295 GCA_032191745.1 Picea mariana | reverse complement strand
GATCTATCCACCGTAGATATGGGTGTGATCATTTGGAACATTGATACATGATCGAAGCATAAGTGAGGGCCCAGACAAAACATGCGCCTAGAAAACTATGGATAAATGCTTTTTCATGGGTTTTGTCCAAACTTTTCATAACTACACCACCAAGGGGTTAGTCGAACAACATTTAGGTATCCAAATCATGGTGCAACATTAATCATCAAACTGGTTCTTATTGAAATGAAGCAACAATGCAACTAACCTATATTCTAACGTAGTTTCCTATGACAGTTAACCCAGATTAGACTGTTGGGTTAAGAATTTATCTACCTTGGGGCTATCTGGCCAGGATTAGACAGTCTAGCTAGATTTATTCGCTAATCTAACCTAGACACTTTGGCTAAGATTAAACTGTTTATCCAAACTCATTCACTACCTTATCAACATCAATTTAAAAGGAACTTGGCCATGCTTGAAAGGTATGGACCAAGTCACTATTATTGCATGGGGCTTTCATTGAAGTTCTTTTATGCCCTCTTTTCTTTTTTCTTTTTCTTTTTCTTTTCTTTTCTTTCTTTTTCTTTTTTCAAATTATTTGCAGAATGAAAAATCATTTGTCAACAAAAACATTAGAGACAGAAAATATCCCAGTCACCAGTTGATCCTATAACTTATAGGGTGATAACAAGTCCCAACGGTAAAACAATAAACTCGTAGTGTCGAAACCTCGTCTTAAAGGAGGTCTTAGGGATGTCATCCTCCTTTATCCGTAACTGGTGATACCCTGATCACAAATCGATCTTTGAAAACACCGTCGCACCCTCCATTTGATCGAATAGATCATCAATCCTCAACAACAGATATTGATTCTTGATCGTTTCTTTGTTCAATTGACGGTAGTCAATGCAGAGTCTCCACGACCCATCCTTATTTTGTATGAAAATAAGAGGCATGCCCCATGGTGACACACTTGGACGTATAATTCCCAGGTCCAACAACTCCTTTAATTGCCTTCTCAACTCCTATAACTCTAAGGTCGACATCCGATAAGGCATTCTATCTATTGGTTTAGTCCCTGGTTTTAGGTCTATGGTAAACTCTAATTCCCTCTCTGGTGGCATCCCAAGTAACTCCTCCGGGAAGACGTCTGCAAACTCTCTCACCACCGGAAGGTGTTCTAGACCTTCCACTACTCCCTTTTCATTTAATGTAAGGATCGCATAAATCTTACACCCCTTGCGCATGCTCTTCCGTAGCTGCAAGGAAGAGATGAACCTTAGGGAAACTCCCTGGTTTCGACCTACAATCACGTGTCGCTATCCTTCATCATCGACCAAGTTCAATCATTTCATCTTACATTTGAGTATCACCTCATGTGATTCCAACCAGTCCATACTGATCATGATGCACAGGTTGGCCCTAATGAAAAAATATCCCAGGTTAAGGGTACATCCCGTAACCTTTCCTCCAACCTTCTGTTTGGCTCCCGAAGTCATCTCTACAAAGCTAAAATCATCCTGTTTGACTGCCTTTACCTTAATCCTTTTTATCACTGTACCAGAAATGAAACTCTCGGTAGCACCGAGATCTATCAAAATACTAAGGGTCTGGTCAGCGATGGTACCTGATGTCTCGAGCACATTCAACTGGTGCTCTACCTGGTGGTTATTCATCACTGCATGAATACGATGGGTCTTTCCAAAATATCCCACAGTAGTGGGTCCAGCTAATCCAGATGCTCTAGTCCTATCTACTGGGTAGTCGCGCTAGTATTGTGGCTCCCCACAAGTCCAACACCCCTTCTTCGATCCAATACTCCTGGTACCCGAAGTAGAAGTTGACGGCCCACCGACCTAGAATCTTGGTATGTTCTTCTAAGCAGGCCTAAACTACTTCACCTGTGGTCGACGGTGCTGCTGAAGCTATGGTCCCCGGTAACGAGTCTTCTGTTGAGATGCTAGTCGCCGAGGTGTAGTGAAAGTGGATCCTCTCTGGAAGCCATGATATCCTAGTGTATTTTCGACTGGTGTCTGATGATTCTGTGCACCAGATGACACCTGCCCTGCTGGTCTCACTGGACTCCTTCTCTGACCCCCGCTAATAAGTTCCTCCTCTACTATGAGCGCCTTCTAGACAACATCATGCAAGGTCTGAGGCATAAAAATCCTAACCTATGCACGTATGATAACATTAAGGCCAAACAAGAACATGTTGATCTTAAGTTTCTCAGTATTAAGGTGCAGAGCATACCAAAGAAACTCCATAAAATAGGCCTCGTACTCGAGCACCATACAACCGCCCTGTCGTAAGGCATTGAACTCATTAAGTTGATGCTCAATGAATTTCTATGATAGGTACCTCTCTCGGAACTATTACTCAAACATTTCCCATGACATATCTTCTATGGCCATGTTCAATTGTGGCAAGAGAGCCTTCCACCATAAAAGAGCACTCCCCTTCAGTTGAAAGACCACCATGTGGAACTTCATGTTGGAGGTATAGTCGCAAAGTGAAAATCACATCGCCATATTCTCCAACCATGGCTCAACAACTGTGTCGTTTGGGGCACCAAAGAACTTGGGAAATTTGACCTTCTCGAGTTCATGGTGAATTCTACCAGTACCGACCAAAGCGCATGGTGGACCCTCAGGGGGTTTCGGTGCCCTAGCCTCATCTCTGTCCAAACGGATGATTAGTGCCTTAGACATCCGCTGAAAAGACCTCATCAACCTAAACACATCAACCACTACTATTTTCTCCTGCCCGGAAACCTGTTCGTCTCTCTAGGGGTTAGACCCCTCAGGTGTGGATGCTACTAGAGACATCTCACCTCCTCCCCTAGCCCCCCGTCGTCTTCCTCCGCGACACCCTCTAAACATGATTACCTGCACAAACACAAGTCAACTTAATTAGCAACATTATAATCAAATATCACATCAACAAAATCCGTAGTGATCCCAAGTCGTGGGTTGAACCTGCTCTGATACCATATGTAAAAACCCCAATCGTTACGACTGCACACCAAAAGAAAAGTGCAATTTTTTTTTTTTGTTTTAGGAAAGAAGGGAACGACGACGACAATTGAACCCCACAACCTGACGCCAAACATTGTGCACGCAGGTTAGGAAACCAACCACAACAAATCAACACACTAGCACATTGAGCAACTGGGCGAAACAAAAGGAAATCAAGACAGGTAGAAATGACTACCCACCCGACACAAAAATGACACCACCTACAAGATAAAGACATCATCCACAATCCCAACACAATGTCTTGAGGACCAATAACTAGAAACCTCTATGACACACATAACCAAACCGCAGTAAAGAATTACAAAAAATGTACCAACAACAACAACAACAACAATCACAACGTCCACAACGGGTAGCACAGACTCTGGCCAAGTTATCATTTGCCTCTATCCATTAGGGCACGCAATGATCCCCCCATCAAGAATCATGTTGTCACCAAGTGATAGACATGATGATAACCCTGATGAAAAATAACCTATCTGAACCATAGACACACAACAAATCCAATGCACTAGTAGACTGAAATAACTGACAAGAGGACTATACCCACACACCCAAGCAACAAGTCGACAAGACATAAGAAGACATCACTCAAATTAAATTGTGAAAGCTATTAAATGACTTCGCCAACAAATCATAAACCAATAATTGTTAAGCATGATGTATGTTGTCCCTTGATCAAGTTTTGGGATATCCTTGGTCAATTTGACCTATTTTGGGACTTTGACAGCCTACCAAAGATGGAGCGCAAGACGAAGCAGAGATCGTGGGATCTCGACCTATTTTTGGGTTCTTTTTGGGATTTGGGAATATGTAATGGGTATGGGATGTTGGCCCATGGGTTTACCCATGTTTAGGCCTATTTTGTATGTATAAATAGAAGGCTAGGCAATGTAAGAAGTAGTTGTTCAAGTTGGCTAAGTGCTAAGAGTTGGATCTGTGTGATCAAGAATTGTAAGGCTTCGTGCATACTATGTGAGACTTGCAGAGCTAAGCGCAAGTCATTGTAAGAGACCGTGAAGGGATTTGTGCTGTAACACAAGGAAGGATGATCTAGCGAGTTTCACAGATCTCATGTCCTATGCGGAGTAGGGTTTTTGTGGCTCTGTGCATGTAGATGACTGATTGAAGCTAATAAAGAATAAAAATTGGTGGACATAGACCCAGGATGGGGGTGAACCACGTAAATACTATGTTATTCTGCTCCGTGCGATGTTTTGATGTGTTTATGTGTTATCTGCTAAGTTCTTGATATATATAGATAGATAGATCTTTTTATGCTTTGTGCTTATGATGAATCTGGATGTCAAAGGTGAATGTGCTTAGTTCTTGAATCTGCTAGATCTGATACATTCTTGTATGCTAAGTCCTTGAATACGTTAGATTTGGGTGAATGTTGTGATGCTTTGTTTTATCTATGAAGTAGAAATTTGTTAAATAATAATGAACTGACGGTGCTAAGTTCTCTATTAAGTATTATAATCACAGATCTATGTCCCAACTAAGGTTTCAAACACTTGAGTCATGCAACCACCCCTTCTTCTACCTCAGGTGAGACTTCATCTACTTCGCAGGTGTTTACGAAAGGGTCGGTAGTTAGGGTTTTATTGGTGTGTTGTTGTAGTGTTGAACCCTGGGTCTACCCCTGTGCCAACAAATGGTTCCGTTGTCGGGACCTGAAACTGTGATTGTTGGGAACTGAGGAAGAAGAAGCTTTGTGCAAATATCTGACTCGACATTGTGAAAGCTATGTGCGTAGATTTGTTTCTCTAGTGTGCAATACTCTACTTAGTTTGACAAGCTCTGTGCTAAGGAAAAGAAGTCCGATATGAAGAAAAGAGGTAAGATCTGAAAGCTTTGTGCTCTGTAGAAGTAAGATAAGTAGAAATTTTTGTTTCAATAGTATGGATCTAGGTATGTTTGATAGATTCTATCCTAGATTGATAACTAGGGTATTAATATATGAAAGAAGATTTGATATGAGTAGATCTGATGAGAAAAGTGAAAAATATGTTATACCTATGCATAGAAAGAATGTTTTGACTAATAAGTGTATGTGGGATCCTAGAAAGAAATGTTTGCAGTTTAACTACCATGATCCTAGCGCGCAGTACATGAAAGGTTGGGGATCATTTAAAATAAAGAGGGGATTAAACCTTTGTTAAAGTTGTAGAAAATCGAGACATATTACTAAGGAATGCCCTGGGAGAAGACCCAATTGTCTTTTTTGCAAATCTATGGACCATGAAGTATTGGATTGCCCTAGAATGATTGCTAAGATTGAAGAAATGAAAATGAGACAAGAAAACCCTACGTCCAATCTAGAAACTAATATTGTGAAAGAATCCCAAAAAGAATCAGAGAAAGCATTACCACAGATGAAAGAAACCCTAAATGACCACCGACATATCACATTATCAGAGATCTTCAAATAAAAATAATTCCTTGAAGAAAGAATAAGAGACTTTGACATTGACTGTGTTCTAGATGAGGAAACACAAGTGGATATCATGACAGAGAGAGCTTGGGAAGCTATAGGGAGGCCTACTATGATTCCTTCATTAGGAGGAATAGGAATATTAAAAGGAAAGTTGATAAACCTATGTGGAAAGCTCACCTGGATACCTATGAATGCCAATGGAACTTCGACAGAGGAATATTTTGAGACTATTAAATTTATTGAGAACAATGCCCCATTTACCATGCTACTAGGAAAACCTTATATTGAAAGAGATCAGGCCAGAAGGCAAGAAGAAGAAGAAGTTTTAGAGTAGAAGAAGCAAGAGTTAAAAGAATTCATGACTAGAAGGATCGCACGCTTGATTGAAGAAAAAAAGTACAGATCAAAGATTTTTAACACCAGGTACCTGGATGTCAAAGTTTCAAGAACACTAGAATACCCACAGAATATTGAAGTACCTATTCTAGATAAAGAAGAAGGATCACCCTTGAATCTTAGGAAAGAATCTCAACAACGTGAAGTACCTATGCCAAAAGAAGATAAGAATCAGAATGGAAAAATTCCTACCAAGATGAAACTCACTGGGAAGAAGGCTAGAAATCTAAGTAAGAAGAGATCTAAGATCGACAAGTTGCAGAAGGTTCTAGAGGAAACTTCACAAAAGGAAAATTTGCAAAACTGGAGCTTCGTCAGGATATCAGAACATCGACACATGGCGCTTCGCCATGACAAAGAAATATATCCATTGGGGACATTATAATCATTAAACCAATGCTCTGAATGGATATAAAGACATTTATGGACAGACAGCTTTCCATTCGACCATTGGGATTGCGCCATAACAGACAGAACGGAGTTAATCAAGGATTCATACACATTGCAAGCTAACCGTTGTCGAGTTACCTATTTATCCCATTGTGCCATGCACCGAGGACACTTTTGCAAACTAAGAATTTGAGCCCATAAACTAAGTTGATTTTGCACAGTGATCATCATGCTCTTTCTATCTATCCCCTTACTGTGTCTAAGTTACCTTCCAAACCCAATATTGTTAACCCCGAGTGTGTATGTCAGATGAGTTGAGCGTTGCCGAGAAAATTATTGAAGAAGTTTTGATCAAACTCATGACTAAGAGAGTCATGTCGATGTCTACAGGTGTACAAGCATCATCGATGAGAGGACTACCAGCCTCTCCGTCCACTGCTCACCAAACCAGACCATCCCGTCCATCTTATGAAAAGAAAACCAAGCACAAGGATGATCTAGCAAATTCCAAATTGATCCCAAGCATATTACCCGCCTATATTCCACCTCTGAGCGACATAGTAAATTGAGACAGTGTGCCCAAGTATTTTGAATACACCTTGGTTACGGTGTACATCTCGAAGGGGATATGCACAGTTCGAGTAGACCGAGATAAGATTGCAGCATTGAAGTTTATCAACTTCAACCTTGGAGATCACAACGTTTATAACATGCTCGCCTTGCATAAGTACCTAACCAAAACTAAGGGGAAGAATTTGAAGATAATCCCCCAGTCGTGGACTATGAACCTCAAGCATTCCACCCTACTGAAGGTCATGAAGATTCCTCACTTCAGATGATACCAGTAGGTGAATGCATGTGTCAAGCTATTTTTGTCTTGTTACCATGGAGGTTATTTGTGGCTAAACCATCGTATAATAGTTGATCCAATGCTGATCAATCGGATCATAGGGTTGAGTATGCAAGGACTTGATCCACAATAGTTTTACCCAGGAAAATCCATGGATCGCACTCTAGCACAGAGTATCAAGGACACTTATGGCGATGTCGAGAAGGGCATGTGAGGCTACAAGGTATTGTTTATCTAGATTGGTGCAGAGCACCTCGCCTGTCATTTGATTGCATGTAAGTTAGTGCGAAAGAACCGACCCACCCAAGTCATCGGTTTTGTAGTCGACCTCGCAGGGAAGTGCGTGGAAGGCCTTCATATGAATTGGGCGAAGTACCTGGTGAACTAGTTGGAAATCAACTACAGAGAAGCACAAGATCAAGGATATGAATTTCATTTCAGCTGGCTCTTGACTCTTATATATTTTATTTCCTGGGAGATGTCGGAAGGTACGACCTTCCTGGACATCAAGCCTTTTGAACCCCTAGCCACGAAGTTCAGTACACTCTGGTACTCAAGCGACATGAATAAACAATGGCATTCAAATGTTGTTTTTCATACCTACTACAATCAGCTAAAGATAGCCATACAGTCTGAGCCTCACATGACTCCGAACACTCTACACCGTTGTTGGCCTTTGATGAAGTTCAGTGCAGATCGGAATTTTATTTACATCACAACGCGTGCCGACGAACACAAGAAACAACTTCAATCCTACTACAAGTTTATGGAGTATGACTTGGGGGAGATCAAAAAGGATTGGTGGACGGACCTCCTTATTCCAGCAAACCTTGCAGAGATATATGACATCAACAACCCAAAAACAGCCCAGGATACACCCAAACCTAGCAGAACAAAGAAGACCAAAGAGGTCCAAGAGATAGATAGCACATCCATGAAGATTGCATCCATATCACCAGAGCGAGGAGGTGATGGCGAAGAGTTGAATAACAAAGAAGTTGAACAAAATCAAGGAGATGAGGTTTATCCCTTGAAAAAGAGGAAAGGTTCACCTCTGAAACCTTCCTCTTGGAAAAAATCGAAGGCCACCATGACCAAGATACAGATTGTCCTCACCTTCGATGACTTCAATTTCCTCATAGAAGTCCTGCAAGATGCTTCACTAGAAATAACAGAGAAACAAGATGCAAAGAAAGAGGAGATTTATGATTGAATTTAGACTAAACTCCAATGGGTACAACAGGCCCTACAGTCCAGTCGCATAGTCTCCACTACGCCCGACGAACCAGAATTGGGAGATGAGCCAGCTCAACTGCACCGCCTAGCCGATACAGTCAAAGCTCGCCTTCAACGAGCACAGGAAGAAACAATGCAAGCCACCCAGTATTTGACACAAGTACAATGAGTACTCGTAGAGAAACATAGTGCTACAGAACAGGAAAAACTTGCTCTCCAAGCAAATTTTGATGAAGAAAAAGAACAACTACAACAAGAAAAGGAATAGTTGCTCGTGGAGCAAATTGAAGTAAAAGAGGTGGTCAACATAGCACTTCACTCTGTGACAGTCTTAGAAATCAAGGAAGAAGACCGAGTTACACAGTAGGTGAACCAGGTCACAGAAGCCATCCAGTAGCTACAGTAACGCATAGAAGATCTGGATCTATGCATTGTACCTGAGACCCCGCAAGATGTAAAAGACCAAAGGGAAGAAACTGCCAGGGGCGCAGTTGAAAGGCTAAAGGCTCTTACCCTAGAATGAAAGCAACTTACCAATTAGAGTTCCCAGACCTATGAACAACTCACGAAGAAACTAGAATTGAAGTCACTAGAGTCACAACTGCAAGAGGAGAAGTATCAAGCCGAAAAGATACATGCGCAGATGAAGTCCCTGTCAGTTGTGGAAAGAATGAAGTGCTCCCAAGAGCAACACACTACGTAATAGAAAATCCATACTATCCAGAGCAGAGTTATGGAGGTAACAAAGAAGCTCCAACTCATACAAGACAAGGCCTATCAATTTTTTACAGAGGTATAAGGTCGAGGAGAAGAGCTAGAGAAGGTTGTCACCACAACTGAACAATGTCTAGAGGGACCTATCAATGATGCAGTCATCCAAGAGGTCACTGAAGAGGAGGTTGTATCACAACATCAATTCGAAGCAGCTCGATCCAAGCTCGAGGTGTTCGAAGCAGAACTAGTCAGGCCAGAGTGACTTGGGACGAGTCATAGATGAGTGTTGGGGGCATGTTGGCCCTTGACCAAGTTTTGGGATATCCTTGGTCAATTTGACCTGTTTTGGGACTTCAAAATCCCGTTGAATATGGAGTGCAAGATGAAGCAGATATCATGGGATCTCGGCCCCTTTTTGGGATTTGAGAATATGTAATGGGTATGGGATGTCGGCCCATGGGTTTACCCATGTTTAGGCCTATTTTGTATGTATAAATAGAAGGCTAGGCAATGCAAGAAGTAGTTGTGCAAGTTGGCTAAGTGCTAAGAGTTGGATCTTTGTGATCAAGAATTGTAAGGCTTCGTTCATACTGTGTGAGACTTGCAGAGCTAAGCACAAGTCATTGTAAGAGACTGTGAAGGGATTTGTGTTGTAACACAAGGAAGGAGGATCTAGAGAGCTACGTAGATCTCCTGTCCTATGCAGAGTAGGGTTTTTGTGGCTCTATTCATGTAGATGACTGATTGAAGCTAATAAAGAATAAGAGTTGGTGAACATAGCCCCAGGGTGGGGGTGAACCACGTAAATAATGTTTTATTCTGCTCTGTGTGATGTTCTAATGTGTTTATGTGTGATCTTCTAAGTGATTGATATAGATAGATAGATATATCTTTTTATGCTTTGTGCTTATGATGAATCTAGATGTCAGATATGATATAGGTGAATGTGCTTAGTGATTGAATATGCTAGATTTGATCCATTCCTTTATTCTAAGTGCTTGAATATGTTAGATATAGGTGAATGCTGCGATGCTCTGTTTTATTTATGAAGTAGACATTGGTAACTGACGATGCTAAGTCCTCTATTAAGTATTATAATCACATATCTGTGTCCCAGCTAAGGTTGCAGACACCTGAGTCCTGCAACCACCCCTGCTTCTACCTCAGGTGAGACTTCATCTGCTTTGCAGGTGTTGCCGAAAGGGCTGGTAGTTAAGGTTTTGTTGGTGCGTTATTGTAGCATTGAACCTTGGGTCTGCCCCTGTGCAAACAATTTCTAAGTGTGAAGGAGTGATCTATTACAAAATTTACTATTATCACAAGCATTGTCATAATTGTGAACCAATGTATCCAACAAGATATATTTGTCCCATAATAATAATTTTGTCCATTAATAAATCAGGTGCTATTAATGGGGTCTAACCATGTCCATTAATAGAATCATGACCATTGAAGTCATCGAACCATGTGCTATCTATCAACAAGATATCAATCAATAAATCCATGTACACTTGTTGTCCACAATCAAGTGATCGTTGTCCAATCAAATGGGGTTAACGATATAAGGGAAATGACAAGGAAATAACAATAAATTGTTTTCTAAGTAAGGGATTAATCAATAAATTGTTGTTTAGATAAATTGTTGTCATTCAAGTGTGCATTAGTTGTTTATTAGATAATTCAAATAGTTGTCTTATATAAATGTTATTCATTGCAAATCCCAACGCAGAAGTAATTAGATTGTTGACTATACAATCGTTGTGTAGAATTACTAACATTGTTGTGTAAGCATTACTCAAATCTCTGAGTAATATATCATTGTGAATTACATTTCAAGGGAGATATTAGACTCTATATACATGTTGGTAATTGCTATTATAAAAATTAAAATGCTATCCTAAAATCGCTATAAACAAGTATACTAATTAAACCCAATAAAATCCTTGCCTATGACTACCTTAAGTGGGTGTCTGTGGTTATAAGGCATGTTGTTTATCAAAATAAGGTAATTGTTGGCATCGATGAAATGTTTTCTATCGAGGATAAAATTGTTGTCAAACATAAATAAAAACTTGCATTCTATTATATAAAAATTGTTGTCGGTTATATAAGACGTTGTTCAACATATTTATTGTCAGCATAATTAAATAAAAACGCTGTTAAAATATCAAGGGAAATTCGATGGTAATACAGAATTCATCAACGTAGGTACAGTTCCCAAGGAAACGCTGCTAAATTCGTGGTTCAATAAATATAGCAAGGTTGCAGTCAATAGACATTTCATTTAATTCCCAGAGTAATAATGGTATTACTGGCATAAAAAGGGATGAACTCACAGAGCAAGGATAACTCAAGATGTTTTCATTTACATACCTGGAATCGTAGAGGAAACAACAAGATAATGTTGTCATAACTAAAATGAAATCACAGAGGTGAAATGATAGAATCCTTTTGCAATCCGTGCAAGGTGTCAAACATAAGGAGGAATTTGGGCAGGGTTCCACAAAATTCATAATGTGAAGACTGAGTAAAGGTGCCATGAAATAGCGTGGGCATGCTGCGTAAAACACATTCCATTTTATGGTGAAAATGCAATGGTAAAAACGATTTGTATAAGACAATTTGGTAAGACAAATTGGTGGGAAAAAAAACATGAGTTGGTAATAGGATTTGGTAAGAAACTAAAATGAAATGACAAATGGCCATCAAAGATAACTCGTTTCCCAACGCCAAGAAAGACGCCCTAGGTAATTAATATATGAAAACACATTCAAATGAGGTCATTAAAATGCAGAGTAATTGATAGGTGCGTATACTGTATGAATCAGTGAAAAGATAGGTAGAACACAGAGAAAAAATCGCATTAATGCACAATAGGTAAATCTCTATGTAAGTAAGTTTGCAGTGTATAAATTCTAACTCACAAGGTAAATAAGGGATAAGGTTGTTATTTAAATCTATGAAACTACAGAGTAAATAATGGAATAAAACGCAGTCCACTGTGGCTAAAGACACAGTAAAATTCATCAACAAAAGTAATATATCGCATAGTTAATTGGTAGACCAGATGTACATATATATAAAAAAAAACACAGTAAATTCGCCAAGAAATGTATCAAACAAAGACTTAAATTTCCAGGAAATGTATTGAAAATGCAAAAATACTTCGCCAGGAAGCACATTAAAAACACAGAGATCAAAATGTAGAGGATAATAAGTGGTTCATTGAGGGAAAGGATAAACAATCGCAAAGTTAATCAATCACAACAAGGCATAATACAATCATTCAACTAGGAAGAATCAACAGGGGTAGACAGCTGGGAAAAACAATCCTTTGTTGATCATCCATGTACAGAAAAGCAAGGCATTATAATCTATAGGTCGCTATGCATCGAAGTGACGACCGACGATTCGACTCTTGGCCAACTGCTCAGGCGTGGACTAATGATCTAGGGACGAGAACGAAAGATAAGGCAAAAACTCTTTAAATAATCAATAAAACAACAGAATAGTCATAGCAATCAAGGATTGGTGGCCAAGGAGATCAAATCGATGCAATGAGCATCAAGCTATGATGACTTTAAGTTCTTGATTAAAAACATTAAGTAGCACACTTTTCTTTACACAATAAAAGTATATAAATGAATGCGCAATATCAGTAGTAATCTACCATGCAAAATAAAATCATGCGTACTGTATCCCAAGGTGAAAGCTCTAATTCGTTGTCCCGCATGCTGCATGCAACTACTGCTTGCTAACCGATGTGACTTAATCGATACCTCCCAGCCAATGCTAGGGGTAATCTTCTTCTCCCTTATCACCCCGAGCTGCAAAGGGGCCATGAACTCTAAACCAAAGAAAAACTAGCAACCAGCTCGCCTCGAAAGGTCGAGCTACCACTCGTACCTGAGCTGGGTATCCCAACTCCCACAACATAAGTCAGTCAAATAAAAAATTATGCAGCGTAACGTTATGCATCCAAGAAGAGATTCATACTCCTCCTCCTCCATCATTTATATAGAGTTTCTAAGTGATTTCTTTCCCAAATTCCCATTTAATTTATTTTTTGATAATTTAATTTAGAAAAATCCTCCTGCATACACATGTCACCCATCCCCTTAGTTGCACCAGAAATTAAATTCATTAATCATTTAATTTCTCCCATTTCCCTCACCCACCTAGAAGCATTCCTAAAATCTCTCCTTGGTGTCACCATATTCTCTTAGACATTTTAAATGACTTACGCCCTTACTAATTTCCTAGTTGAGTTCAATTTAGAAAGTTCTTAAAGGCAAGATTCCTTACTAAGTTAGTCATTTTGCTTTTTTCTTAGGTTTCCCTTTTTCTTTATGTTTCCCCCTTTTCCCTTAGTTTCCTAATTCTTTTAAGTTTCCCTCTTTTCCATTTTTATCTAAAACTCAAATTAGCAAGTGTATAAAATTACCCTTTTTTCCCCCTTTTCTTTTTAATTAATAAATTTTAATTAGCATATGTAACAAAACAATCATTCCTTCTTTTTTCTTAATTTAATCCCCCAAAGTAATTTGATTTTAATAAATTAATTGAATTTATTACCCCCTTCTCGTCACATGTTTAATGATTATTATTATTATTATTATTATTACCACAAGTATCACTTAGACCTAGATTTTATTTTCCTAGGCAGCGCGACATTTTATTAGGGAAATTGTTTTTAAATGTTTCTTATCACATTATTCATTCTAAATCCATCTAGGTTTATTCACTTATTAGTTAACAATGTGACATGCCCTTTAAGACGCACTGGGTGCTCCAAGGGTGTCACTTGCCTCATTCAGTTTCACTTGTGCGACGTGCCCTTCAGGACGCACTAGGTGCTCCAAGGGTGCCACTCACCTCTTTCTATTTTTCTTGCACGACGTGCCCTTCAGAACGAACTACGTGCTCCAAGGGTGCCACTTGCCTCTTGACTGACTTGGTAGACATCAAAAACCCCTGGAGTCAATACTTTGTCAAGTGATCTTGTGGGAGACTAAGGGCCTCTAAGGAATAAGGATCCTGCCTTATTGTGCTCCCCTTAGAATCATCGTGAGCGACTGTCACAGTCTACCCTCATGGCATCGTGGGTCTTCTTGAACTAGGTAATCGTTAACCTAAAACTCAAGCCACGATGGGAGTGATAGTAGGTTGTGGTAGGGCTGATGTCCACACCTCTCCCTCAACATCTCTGGTTGTCGTGCGTGACCCCTCTACTCCACATGTGAGTCTGGTCGGTAAGCTATCGTCAGCCTGCATCATCAATGAATCATGTCAGAAATAAAATCAATCATCATAACTTCTAATCATATGTGCATATGTCCTATCAACAATAATAAAAACCCAATAGTCCATTCCCTTACTCGATCCAGAGTCCAAGGGGTTTCATCGATGTGTTTGCATCCGCAAGGTCCAAATTCCTGCACACTCAGCAGAACCCAGTCAATAGCACCTATTTATGTCAAAACAACAAAATAACATGTCATCATATCCATAATGCCTCATAATCATAATGAGATGCCCAATAGCATAATAATCTAGAACACTTGCAATCAAGTGTCCTCAAAGAATAAGTTCATTCAATGCGCACAAGAGTGGGATGTTACACCTACACCCTCCCCCCTCTACCCTTTGTCACACATACCCACTTGCACCCTCCTCCCTCTACCTCCCCTACATTTCTGCAACCCCTGTTGTCTCTTCATGTGCATGTGGTGGTAGGATGGGAAATTATGGGAATTACCCTCCCCAAAATGCTAGGTTTTTTCCATGTTTTTTAATTTTTTCTTAAAATTATTTGAAATTTTCTACTTTTTTTTTTTTAAATTCTTTGTAGTTTTATTTTTTGTCTTTTTTAATTTTCTTTTAAATTTTCTATTTTTTCTAACCTTTTAAGATGTGGCTTATTTTTAATTTTGTCGATTTTTATTTTTTATTTTTTTAAATGTGCATTTAAAAACTAACATTTTTAAAGAAAATTATTGTTTTTTTTTTCCATGTTTTCACTGCTTATATTTTCAAAAAAATTTAATGTAAATTTATTAATAAAATAACTATTTTTTCAAATTTTTTTTTAATACAAATTTATCAAAAAATTTAATTAATTAATCAATTTCTGGCTAACACAATTGTTTGATTTTGGAGCCAATTTTAAGTGTTTTATTTGCAAAAGTACCATTTGTTAAGGTTATTCTTTTAATTTAATTTTTAATCCAAAAATAATATCAGTACTATTGGTTGCATCACTTTTTGATTCGAGGGTAAAATTTAAGGTTTTTTCCACTTGTCAAGGCCGCAATTTCAAGAAAGTCACAATTGTAAACACCACTGCAAACAATGGTGCTACCAGTATAAACACCTTTGTTTTCGAGGATTGATTTTGGTGTTTTTTACCAAAAATATGAATTTTTTGTGTTATAGTTCTCATTTTGAGGTTACAATTCTCATTAATTTGACAACTATGTTAAGACCTAAAAATAATTTAATCCCTATATATTGAGTTATTACAATTCTATTATTATATTAGTATTGTCCTTATTGTTCTGCTAAACCTTTAATTGTAATTGTACCATTTGTCTCTTATATACCAAGGAGACCTAGTTTTAGAAATCATTTCATTTTATGAATTTTGTATATTGTAAAAGGAGGTTGCCCCTTGAAAAGGATTCTCATTCGTTATTCTCTCTCATGCTAGATGCATGTACTTACTTCTCTTTCCATTTTTATGCTATTTGGATGTTTAACACGTAAAATTTGGGTTCATAGTGTACAATCCTTAGGTTTGGCTCATTTAAATGAGTCATCTTGGCATTTTTTCTATAAAAATGTTTCTAGGAATTTTTATATAGTGAATTTTTTTGGAGATTCATATGACATATGGAAGTACTCATTGCACAAATTTTAGATTATGGTTCACTATACTTTTGAAGTTAGATGTTGTGGAAGTTATATTTTTTTACTAGCACTAAAACTAGTCTCAAACAAGCATTTTGGATAAAACAATAATATCTAATTCTATAAAGATCCAAAATGAGTGCCACTAGTTGTATTGAATAAATTGTGGATCATATTATTTAATTTCAAAATTTTATAATTAGATCTAAAATTTTGGACACAATATTCCATACAAGTTCACTCTCTTGAAAGGGCCACAATCAACAAGTTTTGGAAAAATTACCATAATGTTTTCTTGGAACTTCAAAATCTATTCAATCTTCTGGCATTGTAGAGAAGACATATCATAATACCAAAAAACTAAATTTAAGACTCAGAGGTGCAAATCTTTTAGATTTATATCAAGTGCAAGGTTAGCCTATGAAACAGTCTCAAAATTAAAGTTTTAAAAATGTATGTTAAATGAGGACTTGCATGATTTTTTAATAGAACATATATATGAGGTGATTCAAAAAGTGTGGTAAAGAGAAAAAAGAGGATAACTCTAAGTAAATATTACTTTTGGCTCACATGGAAAGAGGTGGTGGAAAAAATTCTACACCTGCTAAACCTCCATATAACTCATCCTTGACTCTTGAAGAATGTGAATATATTGGGATCTAGGTATCTCAATTGAAGAACCAATTTAATGACATGGGGGATAATGTGTTGAAAAATGTTGATTTGACATGTTATCAAAAACTATTTCAAAGGGAAATTTAAGATTAAATGGAAAATTTGATGGATTAAAAGATGGAAGTTGAAGATAAAACGGAAAAGTCGATAGATCAAAATATGGAATGATTACAAAATTCCATGGAATCCATGCTTGTACATACCCTAGATCATAGGTTCACTAAAAGTGATATTATGAATTTGGGAATTCATGAAAATAAGGAGAAAAAAATTGTTGAACCCCAGACACATATGGGAAATATTTTAACACATTTGGAGAACAAAAATATTGTCCTAGAATTATGATAATTCATCAATTAATATCTTCATCAATAGGGGTTAAACTCGGGACCAAGGAATAAATTTACCCCCAAGATATATATATGAGGAATTTTGATGGTAAATATCATATAACATGGGTATTCCACATGGAGAAATTATTTGATCTACACCAGGTGTGAACTTTACAAAAGGTAACTCTTGCATTCTTGTATTTAGAGCATAATCAATTTGTCTATTACCAACAGATTTGTGAGAAAAAAATTGATTCTAATTTCTATTGGTCCATTTTTATAGGTGAATTGAGAGCACATTATGAATATATTAAGAGCAACACATTCTTTAGTCAATTGATAAATCTTCAGCAAAGAGGTCCAATTACAGAGAGCATTAATCAATTTCAAAAGTTGAGTCTCAAAGTAAAGAAAATTACAAAGGATAATTTATTAGATCTCTTTATGGGAAATTTAAAGGACATTCAACACGAGGTATGTCTCTTGGAACCTAAATCCATGGAGCATGCTTTAAGTGTGGCAAGGAAAGTTGAAATTAAAAATATGGCTACTAGAAGGGTGACCACTAACAACTATAGAGAGCACCATGTTCCATCTCATAATCTCACTCAATATACAAGGTTAACACATCAAAAAATGGATGAAAGAAGAGAAAAGGGACTATGTTTCAATTGTGATAACAAGTATAGTAAGGGACATAAGTGCAATGAGAATAAATTATTCGACATAGATTGTGGAGAGGAAGAAAATCAATAATTAGAACTATCACAAGATCTAGAACTAGAAGAGACTACTCCAACAATATCTTGTCATGAATTGGATGGAATCAATAATCCTCAAACTATTGATATTAAAGGATATATAAAAAATAAAAAGGTAACAGTGTTGACCGATTTTGGTAATATCCATAACTTTATTAATTGCAAATTAGCCAAACTTCTCAATTCCTTTATATGTCTAGCACCAGAGTTTCAAGTAATGATTACAAATGAAGGCACCATAAATTGTTCAAGGAAATTGAATAGTATTAAGCTCACTATAGGGGAGTATTATTTGATAATACAATGATTGCAATCCAAATGGGTGGTTTTGATGTTGCATTAGGGGTCCAATGGTTATAGTCATTGGGAATAATGGCTCTTATTTTTCAAGAACCCTTCATGATATTTTCCTTGAAAGGAAAATAAATTGAACTCAAATGTATCCAAGGGAAACCCTCTAAAGTGATAATCTCTAATAGCATGAAAAAATTGATAAAAGAGGGACACCATGGTGTAATTGCACAATTGTGCTCACTAAATGTTCAAACATCTAGTTCCATTGTTCCCATGGATCTACAAAAATTTATTGGAAATCATTCTAAGGTATTTGTATAAATTCCTAAAGGTCTTCCACCTACTCAAAATCATGACCATACTATTCATTTGCAACTGGGAAGTGTACCACCTAACATTATACATTACAGGTACACGTATGCACAAAAGAGTGAATTCAGCATATGGTTCAAGAAATGTTAGAGTTTGTCATCATTCAATCTAACTAAAATTCTTTCTTTTCACTAGTGGTGATGGTTTACAAAAAGAAAGTTTTATGGCACATGTTTCCATATCATAGAGAGATCAACAAGATGAGCATTAAAGATAAGTTTCATATTCCTATCATTGATTAATTATTAAATGAATTATAGAGAAAAATTTTCTTTACCAAGTTGGATCTCCATTTTGGATATCATCAAATTAGAATGAGGAAAGACATCCCCGAAAAAACCTTTAAAACACATGAAGTTCATTATAAGTTTTTGGTGATGTTGTTTGGACTTACTGATGTACCTTCCACATTTCAAATCTTGATGAATTATATTTTCAAACCCTTCCTCAAAAAACATTTTTTAGTATTTTTTGATGATATACTAATCTATAGCAAATCTTTGGAAGAGAGTGTCCAACATGTTAACACATTCTTAAAACTATTGAAGGAGCAACAAATATATGCAAAGTATTCCAAGTGGAAGTAAAATATTTGGGTCATATTGTATCTCATGAGGGAATTAAAGTGGACCAAACAAAATTGAGTATGATGGAATGGCCAATTCCCAAAACCTTGAAGAATCTTAGATGAGTATTAGGATTGATGAGATACTACAACAAGATTTTCAAGAATTATGGTCAAACAACAACACCTCTAACAATGTTATTGAAAAATGAGGCATTTTCTTGGACTCAAGAAGCAACCAAAGGTTTCAAAAATATTAAGGAGGCTATGTGTACAACTCATGTCCTAGCCACACCTGACTTCGCAAAAACATTTATTGTGGAGTATGATGCCTCACGGCATGTCATTTGTGCAATTTTAATGCAAGAAGGTGGGCCCATTTCTTTTGAAAGAATCCATCTTAAAGGAAAGAACTTAGTCAAACCCATTTATGAAAAAACAATGTTGGTCATACTACATGCAATTAAGAAATGACACCCTTACCTAATAGGAAGACACTTCAAGGTAAAAACAAATCATGATATTCTAAAGTACTTCTTGGAACAACAATTATATTTAGAAGAGAAACAAAAATAGGCTACAAATATGCTCAATTATGACTTTGAAATTATCTACAAAAAAGGAAAACAAAATGGGGTGCCAAATGTACTTTCAAGGAAAGAAGAAGACACAGAGGGCTTACTTTGTGTTATTTCCATTTCACAATCTAATTAGGTGGAAGAAGCAAGGATATAATGGAAGAAAGATCAAAAGATATGCAAGATAATTCAACAACTACAAGAGGACCCCAATGCCATAGATAAATTTGTGTGGAATAATGATTCATTGTGGTATTAGGATCAGTTGTATCTATGTGGGAATTATGAACTCAAATAAAATGTCCTTTTCTAATTGCATACTTATTCTAAAGGGGGACATTCGGGGTTCCTGAAAACTTTCCATAGGATCAAGAAGTATTTTTCTTGGCAAGTTCTTAAAATTGATTTTCAAAAGTTTGTGGTTGAATGTTTGGTTTTCCAATAGAATCAAGGAGAGACAATGAAAACCTTGGGTCTTCTACACCCATTATCCATACAAAGTCAACAATGGGAAGAGGTCTCAATGTATTTTATTATAGGTTTACCAAATTCTGAAGGAAATAATTCCATCATGGTAATGGTGGATAAAATCACAAAGTATGTCGGTTTTTTATCTCTTTCTCATCCTTTTGAAGAAAGTAGAACAATTTTATCCTTCATGGAAATAGTTCAAAAGATGCATGGAATCCCAAAGATAATTGTAAGTGATATAGATCCAATTTTCATTAGAAATTTTCAAACTGAATTATTTTGTTGTTTGGGTACTCAATTGGCTAACAATTCCTCTTACCATCCTCAATCTGATGGGAAAACGCATATTTTGAATAAATTTATAGAAGGGTATCTTCATTGCTTTGTATTTGATAAAGAGACACAATGGGTCAAGTGGTTTCCCTTGGAATAATAGTGGTAAAACACATCCTTCCATGCTTCATAAAAAAAATCCCCATTTATGGAACTTTATGGCTATCATCCTCTATCAATAACATCACCCTTGAGATGGAAAGAGAATGTTCAAGTAGTGTAGGAACACATAAATCATAATCAAGAGGCTCTCCAACAATTGAAGGAAAACTTTTCTATAACACAAAATAAGATGAAAAAATAAGAAGATCAACATCACAACAAAAGGGATTTTAAAGTGGGGGATTAGGTATTTAACCTTACAAATAGATGTCCCTCAAGAAACAAAATAAGGAAAATAAATTATCACCCGAGTACTATGGTCCTATAAGGTGTTGTAGATGATTGGAGTTTCCTCTATCTTAACATGTACATCTAGCCTTCCACATTTTTTTCTTAAATAAGGTAATAAGAGACACTATCCTAGTTCAAATTATTTTACTAAAGATTAACAGATAAGGGAAAATCATACTCGAATTAGAAACAATCCTTGAAACACAAATCAAGCAACTGTGAAAATGAGCAATTATTGAGCACTTCAACAAGTGGAAGAACCTACTAGTATAAGAGACAACATGGGAAGATAATTTCTTGATGAAGAAACATCCACAACTAATCAATTGTTGAGGGAAACACTTGTTTGAAGGAAAGGGGCATGTCAAGCCCTATATATTGAGCTATTAAATTTCTATTATTATTTTAGTGTTTTCCTTATTAGTTGGTCAGACCCTTTAATGGTCGGCTAGGCCCTTTAATTGTAATTGTACCCTTTGGCTCCTATATATACAAAAGAGACTTAGTTTTAGAGATGATATTATCTTGTGCATTCTCATTCTTTCTTCTCTCTCATTCTCAAGGAATGGAGTTACTTCGCTTTCACTACTTGGGTGTTTGGTGCATAGAAGTATAGAAAAATCCACTAGATGAGTTGAAAGAAATATTTTCAAAGATGGAAGCACAAGTTTATAACATCTCTCGCAACATAACCATTCTCATGGAAAACATAGAGAAAAATTTTGGAATTTTTGGGGAGTTTGGTATCTCTAACTTAGAATCTAGCTCGAACAATAAATTTGAAGATAATGAAGACCCATAAGGTGTTGAAAAAGAACAAAATAAAGAGAGACCTAGTTCCATTACCGTCACTTCTTCTCGATCTCTATTTAAAGTGGAATCTAAAGTGGACACAAAACCCTACGAAGGTGAGATTGATGTTTCCAAATTGAATCATTGTTACAAAAATTATAAGTTTATTTTAGTGTTCGTAACATAGAAGAAGGTAAAATAGTTTTGTCTTATTGAATTTTTAGCGACATGCCCAAACGTAGTGGGAAAGTCATGTGGATATGCTTAGTATGGAGGGTGATCCCCCAATGACTAAGTGGGAGGTGTTTAAAACCATCATTAACTCCCAGTTCTTTCCTATTAGGTATGAAGAGTACTATTGGATACATTGACATTAATTCTAGCAGAAGCAAGGGCACAGTATGCAATAGTACACTACCAAGTTCAAGAAAGAAGTCATTATGTTGGGTATATATCCCAAGAACTTGGATGTACTTCTCAATTATATGAGAGGTTTGAAAAATGATTTAAGGAGGCAAGTGATGCTTTTTAAACCTAGGATAGTGAATGGGGCATGTGTTAATGTACAATATCTATAATATATGGACAAGGAAAGAGGAAAAATAAGTGGTTTCGAGAAAAAATACCATCAAGATGCTTCTAAGGAGGGAAACAAGAAGTGGAAAGGAAAGGACAAGGAGACAACAATTAATGGACATGAATACAAGGATCCAAATAAATACTACAACCATTGTGATATTAATAGTTTCACTTAAGGTAAGTGTTGGAATCTACATCTAGAGATGGATCTAAAGAACTATAATAAGGATGAGAAGAAGAAGAACATGCTAGCCATGGATTTAGGAAACCAAGTAGAGAATATCGTAGGTGTACATAAAAATATTGTTTTCATTACAATGCAAAAGGAGGTGAACCTGAGTATCCTCCATCCCAAGGAAGACAATGAGATGCCTCTACTCTTCCATATTAATATCAAGGTCAATAATACAAAGGTGGATACTTTGTTTGATTTTGGTTTATATTCCAACTTATTAACATAATATTTGGTAAGAAGGATTGGATTGGAAGTTCATGACCATCCTCACCCATATCCATTAGGATGGTTAAATAAGGATCTAGAGCTCAATGTCACTAATTTATGTAAGATAAAAATTTTTATAAGTGAAAACTATATTGATGAAATGGAGGTAGATGAAGTACCACTTGATGTATGTGGTGTAGTGTGTGTAATACCCTATATGTACATGAAGGTTTAAATTTTCATGTCGAGAGAAAATCACTATCGCTTGATCAAGGATGAGAAGTCCTTCATCATCAATGAAAACAAAATAAATTCAATATATCTTTTGTAAGTGATAAAAGTCCAAGAAATTGACCAATTCTAGTAGGAATTTTGTACTACTCTTCCTAAGAGAGAATCAATCAAAAGACAAATAGGTAAAAGTAAAGGCATCTCAAAGGAATGTACTAAAGAGAAGAAATATTAGTTGAGGAGATTTTACAGGTGTAAAAAGAAGTTCTCTAGGAGCCTAAAGGGATGCCACCTAAGAGGGAAGTGGAGCATGAGATAGAGTTTCTACCTAACTCCCCATTTCCAAACATTGGGTTGTGCAGATAGTTCATCCTGAAAGAAGAGGAAGTGAAGAAGCTATTAGAAAAAAGAATAATTTGACAAAGCACCTCACATTGTGGGTCACCAATCATTATAGTACCATAGAAGGATGGAAGTTGGAAGTATATGGAATAAAGATCTTTGAATAAGATCACCCTCAAGAATAGATACCATCTACCAAGATCAATGAGTTGATAAATTAGTTTCATCATGCCAAGTAATTCACCAATTTGCATCTCAAATCAAGATAACACCGAGTAGGAATTAAAGAATAAGACACACAAAATACCACCTTCAAGACAATGGATGGTCAATATGAATGAATGGTAATGATTTTTGGTTAATGTAATGCACAAAATACATTTATGCATTTGAAGAATGATGTATTGCACCCATTCATAGATTCATTTGTAATAGTTTACACAAATGATATATTACTTTATAGCTTTACCTAGGAAGAGCATTTCTCACATCTCATGTAAGTTTTAGATACCCTGAAAAAGCATCAATTGTTGGAAAACCTTAAGAAAGTTCAATTTTCTTAGTATTCATTAGTGTATTTGGGGTATGTGATTGGTGGAGGGGAACAAAAAATAGATCCCACGAAGATGGAGGCCATCCTCAAGTGGAAAACACCTACTAGTTTCATTAAGGTTGGGATCTTTTTTGGGGTATCATGGTACCTATGGAATTTCGTATAATTTCTTTGGCCATGGTTGCACCACTCCATGCCATAATATCCAATGGAAAGTGTTTTTGTGGGGAAAGAATCAACACAATTATTTTGAAGAGCCGAAATGAAATATTTGTCAAGCACTAGTTATTGGATAACCTAATTTGCAGAAGCCTTCCAAAGTGGAGATGAATGCGCGTGGCTATGTTACGGGAATGATCTTGATGCAGGGAGACAAGCCAATATGTTATCATTTTGAAATGTTCAATGGTGAAGTCCTAAACTACCCTACATATGACAAGGAACTATATTCTCTAGTTAAATATGTTAAGAAATTGAAGCACCATCCAATGGATGAGGAGACCATCATCCACACCAATCACCAGCCATTGTAGTATTTGGATGCCCAGAGTAATATTCAACAATCCAGATAGTGACACATGGATGGGGGTTTTAAAACAATTTCATTTTATCATCAAATATAAGAAGGAAACATTAATAACTTGGAAAGCATGTTCTCAGGGCCCCCCACATCCAAGATCACAACTTTGGGAACTCTTATGCTCGTGGATACTTTCACCCATGATGCATACAAAGAGGCATACACAAAAGATGAGGACTTGAAGGATGTGTTTTAGAAGCTATAAGGCCAAGTTTGTGTAGAATAAGGTGGCAATAAGGTTGATTATCATCTCTAAGATGGATTTCTCTACAATCTAGATAAGATTTGTGTTCCTAAAGGTGAAATATTGAAACTTATTATAGAGACTCAAAGCTCCAAAATTGGAGAGAATTTTGGTGTTGAGAACATCATTTCCAACTTACAAAGGTATGTGTATTGGACAATAATGCAAGAAAATGTAGCTTGATTTATTAGAGGATACATACTTTGTTGTGCAATCAAGTCCAAAAATAGAAACCAAGGTTTATACTATCCTTTATGTGTACCTAGTAGACCATGGGAGGGAATATCCATAGAGTTTTGGAGAAGACGAACACCTAGTTGAATAAATCTACAAATTTCTATCCACGGGAAGATGGGAATATAAAAGTAGTGAACATGACATTAGTTCAAATTTTGAGGGATTATATTTAGAAGCATCCAATGAATTTAGATTAAAATTTGATTTATATTGAACATCATTATAATAGAGTATTCCATACTTCTACCAATGGGTCCCCTTTTAAAACTTGCTTTAGGTGTTTTCCACCTTCACCCGTAGATGTTGTATATGGAAAGAAAGGATGATTGAGGGAAGACACCATACAAGAAGCACTTAAAGATGAGAAATTATTGATAAGATCAGGTAGATACATTTGCAAGTATAGGAGACATTGAAGAAGTCACAAGAAAAATACAAGGCCTAATGTGATCAACATAAAATTGAGAAAACATTCAAGATAAGAGACAGAGTTTGATTTCATCTCATAAAAAAAGGCTACATGATCCTGACAAGAAGATCAAGGCTCTATGGTATAGTCATTTTGAAGTGTTGTAGAATATTGGTGATAATGCCTATAGACTCAATGTACCCCCATGTTTGCATTACTTAGTAGTGAATATGGAAAATATGAAACTATATGAGCCTTGTTGGACCAGGAAACTGATGAATAAGTCTTACCTACCATAGAGGACTTAACACTAGAAGCTCAAACAAAGTTAGCAGTATATGCAATTTTGTCAGAAGAAATCCAAAACAAACAAATGAGGGCAACATGAACTCTAGTGTATTGGGTTGAAAAGACAATTTCCAAGAAAGGACAATTGGTACTCTAGGAATAAGGTAGAGGAAATGTTTCCTTACCTCTTTCGATAAAACCTTTTGGGGACTAATTTTTCATCTATTTTAGTACTTTATGTGTGGAAAAATTGGAGTCATTGGCTTGTATCACTAGTACATATCGGCAGATTATTCCAAGAAAATTTTCCATGTTTCCATTATTTTCAATTTTTTTTTTAAGTGGGCGTCATTTTCATCACTATTTCCACGAAAGTTCGTCGTTATAGTGACGATGATTTCCTACCTCAAAAAACATCTGCCAACACACATGGCTTGCAACGTCTAGTTGAATTTTTGAGGTTCAACTTGGGCATTTTCATCGCTATATCGACGATTATCGATCTATATATACCTGACTTTAAGAGACCTTGTGACACATTTTCTATAGTTGTGACATTGTTCGTGGATTTTTTTTGAGATGTTTATTCTTTTTATCACCCACTGGTTGAAAAAATCCAATTCTCGATCTACATAGCTTGGATTTTGAACTTGCAAGGTTAGTATGTTTATTTACTTACATATACTCATTTAACTTGTAAATTTTTTTTCAAATGAAATTTCATGTATCTTGTTTTTTCCTTGATAATATATTATATGTGCATTACCATATTTCAAAATTGTTATTTCATTGGTTTTTGGATCTAGTTAGTATATTCTATGGAAATTCATGTGAAATGTCAAGAAAAATATTTTTTGAAGAAGTATTTTAATAAGAGGGAAAATTACTCCATCAATAAGACAATTCAAACAT
>JASDQU010684787.1:0-14878 GCA_032191745.1 Picea mariana | reverse complement strand
CCTCCTTGGATTTCGATAAACAGAGACCACACAATGTTGGCAATTATTGTTCCAGGTATTTAATTATCTTTTATTTTCTTTAAAGTATGACAAAATATTTAATTTATTTGTTTCGTGCATGAGAATTATGTCTTTTATATAACGACATCTAGATAAGTATAATTAATCATGAAGTATGTTGAACCAATTAGGTAAGTACCAGGTTAAATATATGAACGTATATATTGAGCCTCTTATCGATGAGTTGTTGAAGTTATGGGTTGGCATCACTATGTATGACATCTCTAGACCAATAGGGAAAAAATGATTTCAATTCCATGGAATACTATCATGGACAATTCATGATTCTCTCGAGTTAACACATTTTTGTGGTATATTGTTACTTTCTTTTGTGATTTAATATTATATATATATATTTATTGAAAATATCATGCATTATTTTAAATTGTAACTCTAATTCGCTACATTAATTCTATATCTTGTAGGTCTTCAAACAAAGGGTAAATTTTAATGCCCCAATTTGTGGTCCCAGGATAAAATCTCGTCATTCAAGGAGTTTAGGAAAGGAAGTGTTTGGTGAGTATAGGCACTTTCTACCTAAGAGCCATAGTTATCGAACTGCAGACAAAGAAACATTCAATGGTAAAGAAGAGAATGGAAAAAAAACCACGAAGAATGACACCTCACCTATGGAAGTTGGAATATATTAGAAATCGTCAAGGTATGCAAATTATGTATGTATGACATATTATATAAATATTTGGTTAATTTCATTAGTATTAATTTAATTTTGTTTGATTAATTAGTGTTAATTTAAATTTGTTAATGTTTCATGAATGTCGTTAAGGCACAAATGTGCTTCCACGAGGAATGAAAAGTTACCCAATGCAATTCAATAGGTTTCCATACTATGAGCACCTACAAATAGTTCATATGCTTGATACAATGGATATCAGGAACAACATAACCGAATTGTTATGGCGAATATTAGATGGAAGGACTCACAAAGAGAGAATTGGAAAGATTTGTTGTGACATCCAGGAAGCTAATCACACATTGCAAAGTGTTATTATTAATTCTAATGGTGATGGCCGTGAATAGAATACTAGTGTTCCTTGGTTATTAACGGAGAAACCGATAAATATTGTAAAAGAGGTCATTCGAAAAATTAGGTTTTCGATGGGGTTTTCGTCGAACATACAAAATATATTAATGAAAAAAGGTGATTTTGGTGGGGTTAAAGCACATGACTGGCATACATTCATTAAGGTAATTAGTAGGTTATAATATATTTCCTTATTGGTATGCATTTTTTGGAAACAAATAATAATATTTGTTTTTTGTTACAGTATGTTCTACCTTTATCTCTCCTAGACGACTTTGACAACAACATAAAACAAAGTATTTATGTACTTGGAAAATACATGAGGTAAGTAATGTTTTATATGGAAAATGCACTTTTTATGTGATTTGTAGTGAAACTTATTGGCATATTATGTTTTATATGCAAATTTATGTATGCCTTGATATTATTTTATTGCATCGACATCTCTAGGTGGCTTTCGTCAAAAGAAATACATAAAGAAGATATAAGGTATTGGAAGAGAGAAATTGCCCGACTAATGTGTCAAATGCAATAGTATATACCTCCAACATTTTTCAATGCACAAGAACACTACCTCATACACCAAGTTGAGGAGATTGAATTATGTCGACTAGTAAACACAAGGTCGATGTGGATGGTGGAGAGGCAGTTGAAGTCATTGAAGGCTTTTGTTAGACAGAGAACGTCCTGAGGGTTCTATGGTTGAGGGATATATGGTATATCAATGCATGGTGTATATTAGTCAATATCTACCTAAATTAGTAGAAAATATGAATGTGCCTCGCATTTGGCATCTTGAATCCATCAACAAATTTGAAGGGGAGGTCCTATTGGGGAAAGGTAAAATGAGGACTATGAAAGGTAATTATTATATGTTGATGTAGATTTAATATATTACACATTTATTTTTCCAATTTTATTTTATCATACTATTTTTTGCATTTTTTATTCCTGCATATTGAACTATATTAAACTATTCCTTTATTAACAATAGCTAATAAATGATATAAAATTGTTATTTTATCATATAGTTGCTCGAGAGTGGGATGATTTACATTTATTCATTGCAAACAACCTTGATTGGATGGAGCATTGGATAGAATATACTGAAGAATACTTCGGTAGGTGATCATGGGAAGGGGTGAGTAAGATGATTAAAACAGAGCATCGTCATCGAGATCAATTTCCTGATCTTATGTCAACTAGGGAATTTGATTTAGCCTTTGGTTTAAAAGATAAACATGCAAGTAAATTGTTTACCCATGTTTTCCTAGTTATTTCCCAATTTTTCAATGTATTGGTTTGTTTAATTTTTGAAATATATATTTACTAAGTTCTATATGAGGTTTATTAATTGGAAATGTATTTCTTACTTGTTTTCCATGTTGCAGTTGAAACATCACAAGGCTATGTGGTGTAATGGTCATAAATTTTGTATCCAGATGTTGGATGATAAGATGAAAATCTCAGATTGTGGGATAACTAGAGTGTTTAAGGTCACCAACATTTCCTCTAGAAGTGACATAAATCTGGAAGAAACTGAGAATAGGTACTATGGGCATTTGGAGGATATAATTGAGTATGATTTTAATTCCTTTAAAACAATTTTGTTTGAGGTGAAATGGTACAGGATATGGATGCATGAATGTGATCCTGAAAGAATTGTTATTGGGCATGACAATGTTCTTCCAAGTCAATGTGAGAAAACATTTTACTCAGAGGTACCTGGTAAAGCAGGTTGTTCATACGTTGTTAGATATGATCCAAGAGGAAGACTAGTAAAGTATAATCATGTATCTGAGGATGAATATAATAATGAGGAATAAGATCATGATTATGCATATCAGGAGTAGGTGGATGTAGTCGATGTGTTAGATGAAGAAGATGAAGAAGTTGATCATCCAAATGTAGGAGATGACGATCTCATTGAAAATATCGATAACTACATTAGAGAAAATGACATTGATGATTATGTTGATATGAATGAGCCTTTCACCAATATCAATTCTGAACTAGATCCTGATACAGATGTTGAGCTGGATGAAGAAGAAGATGAATGATATTTAATTGTTGAAAAGAAGAGGTATGTGTTTATATATTTTATATTATCTTTATATGTTTTTATTTTGTATAATAGAGTATATGTTACATGTTCTTTATAGTTTAAAATTAGGTATGGGGAAATTGAGAGTGATGTGGGGGGGGCGCATAATTAGAGCTTCCACCTTCACATGGTTGCCCCTGTTTAGTAGAGAATGAACTATTCTTGAGACCAAGAGGATCTCTGCGTGGCTGTGCATAATCATTTACTACTTGACCCCATTAAGGCATGATAGTAAGTGGCTTAGGATTAGAGTTATAACACTTGAGGCCTACTTAATAATTGGAAAATGAAGTATGGCTTCAAAGAAGGAGAAATCAAAGAATTTTAATGTAACAATGTACGCACCTTGTCACCCCTGCTACTCTGTGTAGCTCGTCCTCATTTCATTTTAATTTTCTTGGTCAAATTTTAAAGTAAGAAACTATCAAAATACATTATACTAGGGATAGATTACATGATGGACAACAATAACCTGTGAATGGGGCCAATGTTGATTTTTTTTCAAAATGTTTATGTATGCACTGAAATTTGACATTGATAGACTGTTTTTATTCCTTGATGATATGGGAGGGTTTCTAGACTCAAACATCACTCACACACCCAACAAAATCCAACCTATTCCTTAGGCACAATTGTATCTACAACATATAAGTCGTAATTCCTTACTCTTTTTGTGCTGCAATTTACACATGAAGAATTCATTGTCACCATCAATCAATTCTCATATTATGATCCACAACTACATTTGACCGAAGATGATGTATCACCTTTAGTGGATCATACATATATAGTCTATCCATACTAGTTAGTTGGAAAAAACTCCTTCACAATTGAATTATGTGGCCACTTCCACCATTTTTTTAATATCAACTCCCATAAATAATGATCCTTTGACTCATTTTCATGACTTAGGGAGATAGATCAAAACTAGAAATTTATCCTTAAGGGTAACAAATCCAATTTCACTCCCCATGTGAAAAAGTGTCGGGTCCTACTTCTTCGACCATGATATTTCCTAACGATGATAAATTATTAGAGCCAATGACCTTTTTATATAGTCCTTAGGATAACCTCCATAATGGATATCCTATTGAATTTCACCCTAGGTCTATCTACTCCACTACTATCATTCCCTTATACTCTATCCCTTTGAAAATATTGATCATTTTGATTCATATCTACCAACAACACCTCTGACTTAAAAAAGATACCTTGGATTAAATTTCCATACTTAATATTATTGATGTTTCCATCAAACGAGATGTTGTCAAACTATTTTTTGTTGACATGAAGCATCTAATATCACTTTCCAGTTTCTATTTTGGGTGTAGGACAATGACCTTGTGACCTTTTTTCCCAATAACCACATCCTCCTCATTGACCTTTTTCTTACCTTTCTTAATGGATGGAATACTAGAGACATGTTAAATTTTTAAGAAAAAGGGGTTCAACATTTACTAGGATCCAAAATCAATAATGGTTTGACATCTATTTATATATTTTAAGAAAAAATATGTTTATAAAAAAATTGATATAATTGATATGATATGTTGATTCAAAACAATTTTTTTTATGCAAGAGATAGTCATCCAAAGTAGGAATGTATACATGAATGTTAAGACGATACAATTATTACTTGTTGAAGTTCTTCTATGAAAATAAAATCCAATTGAACCATTCCAGATTCTCGTGTAAGACTAGATTGGGATGTCCATGTTCAAATTCCCCATATCATAGATCTCTCCATCTAGAGTTCATTTTTAAGAAAAAATTAAGAATGTATCTACCCATATGTGAAATGTTAGAATGTTGTACTTTCCATGTCAAAATAGAGTCACAAGAAAATTTAAATCCTCTCTAGATAAAATCATCCTAATACCGAGTAAGAGTTGAAACCACTTTCTTCCTTTCTTCCCAAACTATTTGAATTAGTGCAAAAGAACCACCAATCCTTAAATCACTTGAAGCAACTTTCACATCATTGAGGGTGAAAATACGGTTTATTTTGGATCTAAATTTTCCTTTAACAATTATGTATTAGGTCAATGTTTTTCAAGGTTCTTCACCAATCATTGAAATCACTATCTGCTCTTTCCTAACATGCTTCCTCCATGAACAATTGTATTAGTTTATATGAGGCCTTTTCCTTTTTTAGGAAAGGAAAAGATGCTCTATGGAACCATTAATGAAAAATCATGGACCACCACATTTTTAGAGCATAAAAAACCTCTAAGCACTCAAGTTTCTATATGAATAATTTTGGAAGAAAAAAGAAACCAATAATGTACATGATAAATGTGTTTTTCTCGAATATTTTTTCTATATCCATGATTTTACTAACAAAATGTATGCCTCTAAATAATGAACTATTAAACTTTTGTTAAAAATTTAAGACACCAACCTACATAGAATACTGGGAAACATTTATATCTAAGAAAATTACTATGTATATAGTGATGCTACCATTTCTCATGCATTGTTGGTGTTGGCCCTTGACCAAGCTTTGTGGAAACGCTAGTCATGTTTGACCAATTTTGGGGACTTCGATAGGCTGGTCGAAGACGGAGCGCCAGGCAAACGAAGATCGTAGGATCTCACCCCCTTTTGCGGGAATTTTGGATTTGCGGTTTATGTAACGGGTATGGGATGTCGGCCCATGGTTCTTACACATGCTTAGGCCCCTTTGTAATGTATAAATAGATATCTAGGCAATGTAAGAAATATACTAGACCTAAGAGGTATGCGGTGCTAAGTGTTTTATTGTGCTAAGTGCAAGTGATGTAAGAGGTTGGATCTATGTGATTGAGTAAGCTATGTGCATATTATGTATTGAGAACTTGCAGGGATATGTTCGAGTGATTGTAAGAAAGGCTCTGTGTTGTTCCAAGCTCGGGGAATGAGGATTTGGCGAGGTGCGCGCAAATCTCATGTCCTATGCAATGTTGGTTTTGAGGCTCGGTGCATGTAAGGAGATTGACAAAAGATAATAAAGAAGATGAAGAGTTGGTGGACGTAGCCCCATGCTAGGGGTGAACCACGTATATCCTGTGTTATGGTTACTTTGTGTGATTGATGTGATTTACACTTAGTGTTGTCATATTTATGTATGTTAGATGCATATGATATAGTAGCTTAGTGTTTAGTAATGTGAATGAATGCTAGATCAGCTTTATTTCTATGTGCTAAGTGCTTGAGTGTGTTAGATATTTTTGAATACTGCATTGTTCTGCAATTAGGGTTTACCTATGATGTGAATAAGAGTTAAATGCTAATGAATGTTAACTTCTTAGTGCTCTGTTAAGTAATGTGATCACATATATGTGTCCCAACTAGGTTGTAGAAACTTGAGTCCTGCAACCCCCTTGCTTCTACCTCGAGTGAGACTTCATCTGCTTCGTAGGTGTTGCTGAAAGGGCCGGTAGTTAGGGTTTTGTTGGTGCGTTGTTGAAGCACTGAACCTTGGGTCTTCCCCTGTGCCAAAAAATGGTTCTGATGTCGGTACCTGAAACTGTGATTGTTGGGAACTAAGGAAAAGAGAAATCTATGTGCGTAGATATGTTGGTGTAGTGCGCAGTATTCTAATTGACATGTGAAGCTCTGTGCTAAGAAGACAAGGTCGATCTGAAGAAAAGAGGTAAGATACTAAAGCTTTGTGCTCTGATAAAGGTAAGATAAGTGAAAAAAAAATCTTCTAAAAAATGAATCTAGGTATGTTTAATAGATTTGGTCCTAGTCTGAAAAATAGGGCACAACTAGAAGAAAGAATATATGATATGAATAGATCTGATAGAAATAGTGAAAGCTATGTTATTCCTATGCATAGAAAATATTTTTGGACTAACAAGTGGATGCAGGATCCTAGAAAGAATTTTTTACAGGTCCATCACTGTGATCCCAGTGCGCAGTACAGGAAAGGTTGGGGATCATTTAAGAGAAAGAGAGGATTGACTCTTTGTTATAGTTGTAGAAGACCAAGATATATTGCTAAGGAATTCCCTTGTAGAATTCATATTTTCCTTTGTTGTAAAGCTACTGAGCATGAAGTTTTGGATTGCCCTAGAATGATTGCTAAAGTTAAAAAGATGAATATGAGACAAGAAAACCCCGAGGAAGGTCAAGAGACTAATAATATGCTAAAAACCGGAAAGAATCAGAGGCTATATTATTGCAGATGAAAGAAAGACTGAATAATCACAGAGACATCATTTTATCAGAGATTTTAAAAGAGAAAGAGTGCATAGAAGCAAGAATAGGAGACTTTGACATAGACTGTGTATTGGATGTAGAAACACAGGTGAACATTATGACAGAAAGTACTTGGGAAATATTAGGAAAGCCTGCTATGGTTCCTTCATTGGGAGGAATAGGATTGTTTAAACGAAAGCTGATAACTCTATGTGGAATACTTTCCCATGTACCTATGATTGCTCATGGAGAATCGACAGAAGAAGAATTCGAGGTCATTAAGTTTGCTTAGAATGATGCTCCCTTTGCACTTTTTTTAGGAAGGACTTGGATTGAGAAAGATCGGATCCGAAGGAAGAAGAAGAGGAAGCTCTAGAGCAAAAAAAGAAAGAATTAAAGGATTTCATGGCTAGGAGAATAACGCGCTTAGTTGAAGAACAAAAGGACAAGTCAAATCAACTGAGGGCCAGAGACTTAGTTGTCAAAGTTGAAAGAACACAAGAAGGCTTAAAGAACCTATCCATGTAGGAGAGTAGAGCATGTACTCTAGAAGAAGTATTACCCTTGAACCTTGCGAAATATCCTCAAAAGTGTGAAGTTACTACGCTAAGAAAAGATAAGAAAAAAAATGGAAAGAGGAATCGAGAGACACAGATCACAGGAAAGAAATCTAGAAAACTCAGTAAGAAGAAAGAAAAGCTAGAAAAATTGCAAGAGTTTCCAGAGAGGACTTTGCAGAAGGAAGGCTTGTATAAATTGAACCTCACCGGAATAGCAGAGCAACATAGACTGACACTTCGCCATGCCAGAGCGATATGACCACTGGAGGCATCCTGACCATTAGAACAACGCTACAAAACATCTAGAAACATAGTTATTGTCGGAATGTTCACCATTGGACCGTTTGTACCATGCCATAACGGATGGAATTGCATTGATTGAGGAGTTCCTACCCATTGGAAGAACCCGTTATGATTTTATCTATTTAACCTGTTGAATGTCTTACCGTGGACACTTTTTCCAATTGTGATTATTCGAGCCCATAGAGAGCTGACTATTACCACGTTGTGCTTATTGAGACCTCGCCATTTGTTCTTTTACCTTGATTATTTGTTCACTGACCTGAGATATAAAATATTGAGCGTGTATGTCAGGTGACTTTAGAACAGTATAGAAATCCATCGAAGAGATTCTCATAGACCTCATGGCTGAGAAGGGCATGTCTGCAGGAGCACAAGATTCATCAATAAGAGGAGTGCAAGCATCCCCATCGACTGCACGTCGATCTGGGCCCTCCCGAACTGTGATAGAGAAACAAACCAAGCATCATGGTGCCTTGGCAAATGTGAAGCTCATCCCATCAATCTTTCCTGACTACATCCCTCCTTTGGCTGGCGTGGTGAGTCATGACAGCGTCCTGAGGGACTTCAACTACATAGTGATCACTGCATACCTCCCGAAGTGGATACGAGCAGTATGAATATAGTTGGAAAGGATTCTAATGCTTAAGATAAGTGACTTCAACTTGGGAGATCACAAAAACTATGGAATGATCGTACCACAAAATTATTTGGCCAAGACAATGGGGAAGAAGTTGAAGATAATCCCCCAGTCGTGGACCATGGACATCGCAAGACTAACCATCCTCAATGTAATGAAGTTACCACACTTCGACAGACATCAAGAGGTTAACGCATGTGTTAAACTCTTGTTGTCATCCTTCCATGGCAGTTACTTATGGTTGGAAAAATGCATAACAGTAGACCTAACATTGATCCATCAGATCACCGAATTGAGCATGCAAGGACCAGACCCACAAGACTTTTACCCAGGGAAGGTTGCAAATCACTCTCTAGCACAGACAATAAAAGTCACCTATGGTGATGTGGAGAAAGGGAAGTGGGGCTATAAGGTAGCCTCCATACAGAATGGCGCAGTGTGCCTAGATTTCTAGTTGATCGTTGGTAAGCTCATCGGAAATAATAGGATAATGCAGGTCACAAGGTTTGTTGTCGACCTCACAGGAAAATGTGTTGAAGGGCTGAAACTAAATTGGGAGATCTACCTCATCAACCAGTTAGAGAAACACTACCATGAAGCTCAGGATCAGGGCTACAAGTTCCATTTCAATTGGTTGTTGATTTATATTTCCTTCATTTCTTGGGAGATGCTGGAAGGAGTGACCTTCCCTGAAATTGAGTCGTCTAAACCACTATATGTGAAGTTCACTACTCTATGGTACTCAAACGACATGGAAAATAAATGGTAGTCAAACGTGATGTTCCACACCTATTATCTATAGCTAAATAGGGCCATTGAATCCTGCCCTTGCATGA
Source organism: Picea mariana (assembly GCA_032191745.1). Classification (NCBI taxonomy): domain Eukaryota; kingdom Viridiplantae; phylum Streptophyta; class Pinopsida; order Pinales; family Pinaceae; genus Picea; species Picea mariana. The sequence continues at coordinate 5,148 of JASDQU010684787.1, read as the reverse complement.
CACCGAACACACTTCATAGGTTCAGGCTAATCCCAAAGTTCCATGCAGAGAGACACTTCATCTATATCACTGCATGCAGAGACAAACACAAAGAATATCTCCAGTTCTATTACAAATTCACAGAGGAGGACATGGAAGAAATAAACAAGGAATGACCTGCAAAGTTCCTTGTACCAGTTGACTAGGAATAACTCTCCAACCTGTTGGCAGCAATAATATAATTTCTATTGTTTGTAAGCTTCCTACATAGGGTCTCTAAATTTTCATTACTCGTCATGAGCATTCTCACCAAACGACACTTGTCACTTGTCGCTTTTTACATATCTTCTTTTCGATTTTTGTTTTCATGACTGTAAGCATGAAAACTCACGGCTGGAATTGAAATTTTTGTTTTGATTTGTGATTAAAGGAAGACTGCTCATGTGAATTGTCATACTCTTGATATGAACATTATTGTCCTCCTTGTTTATGACCCCTTGGTTCTAAACATGCCTTGGTTGCATAAGTGAAAGACCTCCATTCATTAATATTCGATTGATATTGATGGAGTTTTGATTCATGAAACTTTGAATTATTCAATTGTTATTCGATGCAATTACCTTTGTGATTAATCTATGAATGCACATACTATGGTTTTCAAAGTGCTCTAATCCTAATACGTACCCAATGCCAAGGTGGCATACGAAGTACAACATGCCATTACTCTTCTGTATGGTCTCAGGCTTCACTATTTTGTTCCCACGCATGGTGATTAACGCCTCTGCCTACCGTTTGAACTATCATAGCATTGTTTTTTTGAGGCTCGGGGCTATGGCTCTGTGGCTTTTTATCAAACCCTACCTGTGAGTTTTGTGTTGATTTTCTTCTGTTCGCCATGGCTCTAGTGGTAAGGATCAAGCCGAATGGCATCCAAACCTTTCTATCATATGATAATGCCAGGGACGATTTAGAAAGGAACGGTTGGTATTTGTTCATCGAAAAATTTAAGGGTTTCAATATGCGAGTTTCCCAAGAGTTTGCTTGACCTTTGATGGCTGCAGGGCGAAGATAGGTGATGTGCAGTTAGAAATAATAGAAGATTTCTTAAGCCAAGCCACGGGTTTACCAGCTGTCGGGCAAAAATGGTTCAAGAATGCGAAAGTTGAAGAGGTTCCCTGGACTTTGATGTTCACCTCACGAAAAATTACTAGTTGTGATCAAGGTATGCCAATATCATCCTTAAAACCTAGGTGGCATGATCTACATGCTATTGTGAAGCAATTCATTACGTGTGAAGGAATATTTGGATTAGTTTTCCTATATCATCTGCACTTGCTTATGAGTTTCATTGGCTTCCCGTTGAATATGCCCTACTTCCTGCTTAGAAGTCTGTATAAGATGGGTAAATGGTTTAGGAAACTGAGGTTGGATTCAAGTTTATTTCACCATGGGCTCATTAAAATTATCCTTGTGCACCAGTTGCAATTACAAAATGATTGTTGGGACGCATTTATTTCATGAAATGGATTTGGTAACAGTGAGTTTGGATAGGTAGATAAACCAGTCATTGTTGAAATCCTTGTGAACACTACAACCTCTTCTCCACCGCTCCTGCCCTGTGATCTTTACCCTAATAATGAACCCTCAACCTACCCTACGATTATGTAAACAACCAGCCTCCATGTCTAAAGAATAACCCATAATTCTCGGGCATTCGACTCTGTGATAAGCCTACCTTTCGCGTGGACGATTCTCCAACCCTTAATGCTGTCAGTGCCAATGCATAGTCCCTACAGCCACAGCATGATGAGTGTCGATCTTGGATAGACAGGTATTATACTGATGTGCCTCTGCTTCAGTCACGACTTAAATCTCTAAAAGACCAAGTGGATTTGTTGACAAACGAGAACAATAGAATCCAATCCATAACCCAAGCAAAGGAGAAACGCCAAACACAACAAGATCTGTCATTTTCAAGAATGTAGAGGCAACAACAGTAATTGTAAACTCCAAGATTGCTTGATATGTTTTAATTCCATGATTTGAGGTATGATCTTTTTAAATTTTAGCATGATTTTGTCACTCTCAAGATAGGATATACGTTTTGATTGAATAGATTATCTTTATTATAAATATTAGGTTGTTTTGTTTATTGAATAAAATATGATTGTAGTTGCTATTATAACTAGCTACATAATCGTAAGATTTTGTAGACAGTTAGAAAAATTCGAATTGCTTGATTTGACAATTGAAAACACATCTAAAATCTTCTCATTTTCATTTGTTTTCAAGAACCCATGATTTCCAAGGAGATATGAGGCACTATTGAGATCTCCTAGCCATATCAACTTTGTGTTTTTAGTAAATAGATTAGGCTGTTGATATTTTTATTCAGTGAAATCAAGGTGGTTGCATCCCCCATATTTTTGGAACAGATTTGATATTATCAACAGGAAACAATTTTGTTTCCTGGAACCTATATAAGCATGTTATTTCGTAAACATTGGATCATCTCTGCCTGGGGAAATACTATGGATTTTTCATTTACAGACTTGAATGGAATATAATACTCGTCACATCTTTAGCTTTTCTGTATTGTGGTTTTATTCAAGTCATGTTTATTTCAATTTGTAAATAGATTATGATTGCTTTCACTGTCATGGTTTACTACAAGCTGGTATGATAAAATTTTATATATTATCCATGTTTCATGTTCCATATTTAACACACAGTAATCATTCGTTCAAACTTGAATCAAGAGATTTATCTTTATTTTCGATTGAACATTTATACGCAAGTTTTCACAACAAGATTTATCTTATTGTGGCTGCTTGTAAAGTTATGAGATTGCTATGATCATATCTCTTATGTGTTCTATCATTCGAATTCCATCACTATTGTTTCACATTTATTAGAAGTAATTTCAGGATCTGGTGTAGGTTTACCTCGTCAGATAAGGTGACTAGATGCTACACAATGAACAAATATTGGATGCAACAACAGGTCAGCCTGTTATTTGATTTCATTAGCATAACAAATATAGAAGTTCCCTGTAGTTAAAACACTTTTTGTCATATGTTATTTCTTTTGTTTAATTAGACAATTTGATATTCAATTTCTTTTATATAAACATTATAAGAAAACAAATCAAAAAGATTAGATAATAGCTTTACTGTTATTTAAAAAATCAATTTACATTCAATTTTCATGGATTTAGATTAAAATTCGTATTTTGTATATATATATATATATATATATATATATTAGAAATAAAATTATTTGTATATATTGTGCATATGATAAGTAGAGTTATTTTATAAGTATTAGTTAGTTAAACTGTAAATATATATTAGATGTATATTTATTAGCGATTGTTATTTATTAGATCATTGTTTTTCCTTTAGTTATTTTTCACTCTCTTTAGGACTTAGATCAGCCAACGGAGCCGCTAAACCCATCGGAGTGAATTAATCCAAATGACTTGGGTTAATTAGACAACCCCGGACAGGATTCACTCCTCCAGTTGACGAGCAGTCAATTTCGCCCATCAACACGACCCTAACCTCATCAAAGTCCTGTAGTCACTCGCGAAGAATATGATGCACCCAACAATAGCAGGAAGAAAAAGAAGGAATAGGTACAAGAATTAAGCAGCACATCAAAGGAAACTACACTAGATTCACTTGAAGGAGGAGGAGGCGATGAAGTAGAAAAAGAAGAGGATGAAGGGGGAGAAGACAAGAAGAAGCAGGGAGAAGTAACATAACCTAAAGATCCCCTTCCAGAAGTAGAAACATCCAAGAAAAGAAAGGGTTCCCCAAAGAAACCTTTATCGCGGAAAAAGTCAAAAGCTAATAAACTACCATTCCACACTGTACTCACGGTGGATGATATTGACCTCATCAGTGTCGTTGTACCAGATACCTCAGAAGACATGTTGCAGTGAAGCGAAGCCAAACAGGAGACAATGTTTGACAGGATCGAGGTGAAGCGAAAAGGGGTACATAATTCTCTTTATTCGAACCATGCAGTGTCTACTGCATCATTATCAGCAGGGTACATAGAAGTAGGAGATGAGCCTACCTAGCTACGTAGACTAAAAGACTCAACAAAGGATCACCTTCATCGTGTTTGGGAGGAAAAATAATAGTCTATAGGGTCCCTGAAGCAAGCAAAGGAGGAAGCCATAGAGAAATGTTGGGTTGTGCAACAAGAAAAATATGACCTCCAGGTGAAGTTTGCAGAGGATAGAGTGCATATCCAGAAGGAGAAAGAACAGTTTCTCGCGAAGAAAATGGGAGTTAAAGAAGAAGTCACCAAATCACTTCTCTCTGTGACGGGCCTATCACAGATGGAAGAAGAAACCACTGAGATCCAGGTGGGGAAGCTCACTGAAGCCATTCAGCAGCTCCAAGAATGAATAACAGAATTGGAACTACAAGCCATGCCAAGCACTCCGTAGGAAGTGCGAGATCAGAGAGAAGAAATTATCAGGAGTGCAGTCGAAAGAATCAAGGCATTTCCCTTGGAATGCAAGCAACTCAATAGTCGAAGTGCACATACCTATGAACGCCTTGCAGAGGACCCTGAACTAAGGACATTGGAGTCACAGCTCCAGGAGGCAAAGCAACATGCAACAATAGTGCAAGCACATTTGAAGCTACTATCATCGGTTGAGAGGATGAAAAGGTCACAACGACAATGCACGGTTTAGCAACAGGTCCATGCCATCTAGAGTAAAGTCAAGGAAGTTACCCAGAGGCTCCATCGAGTACAGGATGAAGTGTGCACACTTTTTGAGAAGATTGAAGGACAAGGGGCACAGCTAAAACAAGTAGTCACCACGGTAGAACAATTCTTGGAAGGACTGGTGACTCAAAAAGTTATTCAAGATTTCATCGAGTAGGAGGCTCTGGCGAAGCAGCAGATCGAGGCAGAGTTACCAAGATCAGAGTGACTCGGGACGAGTCACAAGTGAGTGTTGGGGACCTATTGGCCCTTGACCAAGCTTTGTGGAAACACTGTTCATGTTTGACCAATTTTGGGGACTTCGACAGGCTGGTCAAAGACAGAGCGCTAGGCGAAGCAGAGATCGCAGGATCTCGCCCTCTTTTGTGATAGAAGATAATAAAGAATACAAAGAGTTGGTGGACATAGCCCCACGCTGGG
>JASDQU010684786.1:38282-52212 GCA_032191745.1 Picea mariana | reverse complement strand
GCGGAGCTAATCGTGCGCAGAAAATTGCGCAACTTCAACTTATTCGTCTAACACCGGTTGATAGAGAATTTGCCTCCTCACCAGCTAGATTTTCGCGTGTTTGTTTTCACTTTTAGGTCTATCACTGCAGGTGGTCCTGAAGAAGAAGGATCGATTGAAGATGAACGTATCTACAACGGTTTGACGATTTCGAACTGGTTTACATAATTTCTGCTACCTCACATATATGCTCGCCGTACGAGTGCCCGATTCGATAATGTGGAGGCTTTTCACAATCATTTGTTTGTAGTGAGAAGGGAGAAATATGAGGGATGGATTCTAGTGGAGTTGTGGTTGAAGAGGGAGATCAAATGGGGAAGATCCCTTCGTCTCATCCCGTCCCGGCCTGATAGTGCTGGAAATACACAGTCCATCGTTTCGTTCTGTTTATGGCAACTGAATGCACAGTATTTATGGCAACTGAATGCACAGTCCATTGTATTTTGATTCTGGGAAAACTCCGCAGCGTGGATGAAGGCTCTTGGTGGATTGTCAAGACAAAAGAAGGCGCCGCGTCCTCGCTTTTCTCTGGTAAGACAAGCGAATTCTCAATGTATCAATTGTTCATGCGAATTCTAGGAGCATTATCATCTCTTTTGGAATTTTGGATTTTGGATTTTGCACTGTGAAACTGCAATGTGAAATTGCAATCGATTTTCGTTAATATAGTGTTCAGAACAATGCAGAAAAAAGGTTAAAATTAGATCATATAATGTTGTTTATGCTAATTTGAAGAAAACTGTCATCTTCTGAATATTGAATTTTACTTTATGAAATTGCATTTTATTTTGTTAAGATAGTATTTTAGATTTAGGTCTTATCATATTCTTTGTTATAAGGACAATTCTATTTAAACCAAACCTGGAAACAGACTAGATTTTTGTTCTATACTATATGCATGTACTCCCACCGTCTGCACTCTTCCGGGCTGTTTTAATTTCCGAGGTTTCACTAAATTTGGTAATTACTACGATGGATTTGCATGATATGTTCTTTGTAATCAAAATCGTTGATCGAAATTTCATTTATCATTTCATTAAAAATTAGTAAGTAATCGATATTTAAATTCGATCAGTGATCAATTAGGTAAAAAATATATAGTCTTCTTCTTAGAAATGAATGATTTAAAATCAATCAGTGATCAATTTGGATAAAATTTGAAGTTTATCCCTCCAAAATTAATGATTAATCGTTTATGAGATATAATTTTCATTAATCACTTTGCAAAAAATTTAATGGATGCCTTCCTCAAAAGTTTACCATTTAATAATTAGCATCAATCTACACAAATTCCTCTGTCAATGAGGGAAGAGGGATTAGAGGGATTGAGGATGTGCTCGACAAATAAGCATATAAGTGCGTTAAAGAATTCAATATGTGGATTAGCGCGTTAATTCACTAATCCATTTTCTTAGTAAGCTCAGCCCAACGGTCAAGGCTCGGGATTTTCATTCTATGAGTTTTTTTTTCTGACCTATGCAATGGTGATCAACCACTTGAAACATGTAAATCCCCATATACAGATAAATGCTTTTCAAAATGCGTCGTCCCCGATATGTTTTCGTCCTATCCCCATATACAGATTCTGACTGTGCTCGGTAATCTGCATAGACTTTTCATAAACAAATGTAGCCCTAGAATTTCAATATCAGACGTTACGTGTCGATGAAGTTTTATTCCCCATTAACGAGAATCCTCCTTTCTCCACTTCGTCCATGTTTGATTAAGTTTCGGAGACCAAATAGCAATGCATTAATCTGTCACGGATTTTAATACCTGTATACAATATGCAGATGGCCGGATTATTGGGAAGATGGGCTCCCCGATGAAGTCTCTGAACCAGTTGGTAAGAAGACGGTTGCCTCCAAAACACCGTCTCCCAGAATTTCACAAAAGATGGCGAGACCTGTGAGACGCAAGCATCGCTACTTTCTCAATCCTAATTGTAAACATGCTTACCCATTTATCATCTTCTAAAACTTTGAATGAAAAGTCGAGATTATCTATACATTGGGATGTGTTTACATGTTATAGGCTGGTTCATATGTAGTTTAGTTTCCCACCAACAACTAGTTCAAATTCTGTGGATTTCTTATCATATATCAAATTCTTTCTTTAAATTTATTAATCTGTAATATTAAATTATAAAATAATCTGTGATTTTAAGTTATAAAAGGAAAAAATTGTTTAAAAAATCTATTATAAAAAGGAAGAAAAAATATTAATATATAAAGAATACATACATTGGTATGTATGCCATATATATATCTTTTAACATTTTTCTTTTAGATTTTATAAATATCTTTTTAACATTTTTATTTTAGGTTTTATAAATAAAAGATAAAAGTTTAAAATATTTTTCGTAGATTTCCAATTAAATACAAGTTAGTATAAAAAAAAATCTATGCATTCGCATGTATGCCATATTAAATATTTTTAATATATTTTCCTTAAAAAAAAATAAAAATTTAAAATATTATAATATATTTATTATAAGTTAAACATGTTATTTATGGGAATTGAATTCATTTAGGGAGGATAACAATCATTCCTCATAATCATTCAAGCTAAATCTAATTGAAAATTAAAACTTACTTTTTATAATAACTTGTTTCATAAAATTGAAATTGATATTTAGACATTAATCAAATATTTACAAGTGATATAATTAACTTCTTAAATTTATATAATTTATATGTATATATTTATTGAGTACAAAGAGGATTTTCACTCAAGTATGGGAGATATGTCCATGTAACATAAAGCATTAAAATAATAGTAAGAAAATTCACAAAATAATAAATTAATATTAAATTAAATAAATAAATAAATACATATAAACGACAAGTGGACTCAATTAATCAATCACATCTATCCGACTAACAGAGGGATCAAATCTCTAGATGTACAAACTTTTAATTTGGGTGCTTTTTTTCTTATAATATTATTCACAATATCTCATTTTCATGCAGATTCCTGCCATTTTCACAATATCAAAGATTCCTGCCATTTTCATGCAGATTGTGTACCCTTTTAGAAGAATCTTCAGAAGGGAATGCTTTTAACTGGCATAAGATTTTGTCAGATAACCTAACACAGGAAATCTCAAACTACAAAGCAGCAAAATCAAAGGGACAACTAGCAGCCTTTTACATGTCAGCATACATTATGGATGCAATCTGTTATGTAACACCTTTTCCCTTAATGAATTGGAGTTGGAACATTTCCTATCCAGAACCCATTCATAAATATCACTCAACCCTTTGGGAAAAAAATGCTAAGGATGTATTTATGAGGTTTGTCATTTTATTATAATTCCGATGCATAAAATATTTTTTTGGATGCAAACCCCCTCGCATTTCAGATGCAATCACAAAAAATCTTAAAGTAATTGCCGACTGGTTTATTGAGGAGAATTTTTCCTACATTACGGTTTACGGTTGTTCCATTCCCCCTCATGCACTCCCTAAATTCCTACCAGATAGATTGGTGTGCAGAGAGGTAGCCCATCAGATAGTAAAGGGCAGCGTTGGATTAGAACTGAAAGCAGCTCAGAAGAAGTCATGGCCAACTTTCCCTGTACATATTGGGAAATTTTCTTTATTAAATCTAGGCCATTCTAAGGTAGAGGCTGAATCATTAGAAGAAGTGAAATTAGTAGATATTGAGCACAGAAAGTAAGACCCCTAACAAATAATAAGCAGACATTTTATACATTGTAATCTAAAGGCCTATGAACATGAAACATCTATCTATGATGATGTATTCAAGGATGTTAAATCCTATAAAGAAGTACTGAACAGAGTACAGACCATGCCACCTGACTGATAGACCAGATTCGCATCATTCCAGGGCCATAGGCGAAGTTGCCTACCCAAGAGTTTACAAGGTGAAGTTTCAACCACACCTCCAGAGTAGGAAGCGCCTCCCCCAGGGTTTGAAACAAATACACAGGACAAAAAAAATCCCAAAGGCAATATGAAGGATACTGAGATACCTTCCCAAGACACAGAGGGTTCCCAGACAAAAGAATCAGAGACAAGGAAGGGAAAAGAGCTGGAAACACCCCCAGAAATCCCTAAGGATGTTCCAGAAAAGATAGGAGGAACAACATCAACAGAGCTTGGAAGTCCCATCACTTCCTTAACTCCATTGCAGTCAACTTATGGAACCCCCCACGAAGGAGCTCTGTATGTTAGCGATCTAGAGCCAATTTCAAGGGATGAGATCCCTCCATCGGATTATTTTTTCAGTAAAAAGAGAAGAGCAATCTTGAAACAGGAAATTCATCCAAGAGGAGAGGGGATGATTAAAAAACATAGGGTCATTATAGATGGAAATAAGCTTAAAGATGGAGAATTTGCTACAGAGTTGGCAGGTACGATGTGTGCTATAGCATCGGTAAATATATATTCTGTTGGCAGTTTAACAACCACGATCGAACAAAAAGACCAAAAAATAACTCAACTACAAGAAAAATTGAAAGAAACTAAGAGAAATATCAGTTCGGGAATACAAAAGGGTCTAGAACAAGCTAGAAAGCTTAAGTTATAGGTTTTGATAGTTGCTTTGTCAATCACTCAATAGTAAGTATTCGATTAGCGCCTTTAGGGTAAATGGAGTCTTTTAAGTAATAGAGAATATCTAAGGAAAATATGATAGTAAGAGAACCAAAGACAAGAGAGGTCAATATTGAAGTGTTGGTAACCCAAGGCTTCAACTACCAAACCCCAGGGGAAAATAGCTACTAAGGTGTAGGTAACACTAGGACCTAGTAGTTTTCCCCCTTATTTATCTCAAAGATGAAGTAACAGAGGCTTGGATGAAGCAAAAAGTGATAGGTTGTTGCAATGGCAAGGCCCTTAGCAAAATCTTCAAGAAAATCGACTTCTTGGAAAAATTTAGTAGGTGAAATCTCTTAAGGCAAGGACAATAACATGTGCTTAGCTTCCTAGGGTTTTAAGATAAAAATTTCATAATATTAATGTAATAAAAGATAAACATAACTATAACCATTCAATGAAGAATAATTTCAGAAATCTTACTCACATTCATCAAGAATCATCAAGACAATACCCTAGTTGAACACTTCAATTAAGAAAAATGCCAAAATAATCCAAAAATTATCCTCCTTCAATAAGTGCGCACTAAATTTTAGTCATGTAACCCCAAATAGGGATTAAATTTCACACCTCACCAAGTGTGAGTGAAATATGATGAAAAATACAAGGGAAAAAACCCTTATTTATACAGTTTCAATGACCAGAATTAGGTCAAAAAGGCTGACATGGCTAGTTTACATGTAATATCTATTTTTTACATTAAATGACATAACAAAACCCTAAATCAAGAAGAAACAATGAATTCATGCCCTTTTAGGGTGACATTAGGAAGTTTTAGGGAAAGGTTGGCCTCCAGGAGAAAAACATTAGGCCTCCCAAGGCCTCTGGATCAAACCCCACGTGCCACTTGGCACACAACTCCCTCCAAGGTGTCCAAAATGCTGGGTGACTTCATGGGTCGCATCGGTGACGTCATGGCCCTTGCAAGCCCTACATCATAGTTAGAATGGAAATACCCCCTTAGTTCCAGGCCTGCTAGGATGTCTCTAGTGGAATGTCCTCCTGTCTCTTTGGTGCAAACCTCTGATTTGTCTTTGCCCCCGGGTGAGATCTAAACATCCATCTGGTGGGATTTTATCCCTATGGATGTCTGAATTAATCATATCGCCATGTGTACCTATCTGTCAGGTGTGGATTTGCAACAAAAACAAGTGCGCCCTCCATGGGCTCATAAGTCACATGGATCATAGAAATGTCAATCACATCTAATAATCAAGTTATTTAAATATGTGCATAAAACCCCATTTTCCCAGACAGGTGCTCAAATATGTTATGCTATTATACACGCCAGTTTTGGAGGGGAAGTTAGGATGTCCTATTTAGCTATTTGTCATTGGATGTGGGATGCTTTCGGGTGAAGACAAATCTAGGCTATGCAAGTGGGTGAGGTGGTAAGGGATGTCTGAGCAATGGGTGCAGTGATGGTAGGGGAATGTACGGTTTACCTGTGGGTGCCTCTAAAGAGGGTGAGATGCACCTTTTGATCGATCTAAATGCTTCCAAGCCCATTCATTTCTTTTATATTTTTATATTATTTCCTTTTCTTTCAAGAGACTATTTAGGGGACATTTCCCTAGCGTGGTGACCAGTGGTGATAATGTTACCCATAAGAATTTTATGGAGATGAGAAGGTTGGTCTGTGATGAGAGCCCCTTTCTCTTGTCTATGCCACCGAGAGCCACAACCCTAGTGTGGTGACTAGATGAATTGTAGTGTCATACCGGTACATGCCCATGGACCTAATAGGATGGCTCGTGATGAGACCCCCTATCCTCCAACTAGGTATTGATTCTAATATTCTTTTATGGGTCCCTCTGTTTCTTGCTAAGAAGCCTTTTATTTTTTTCTCAGGGATCCCTAGGTGAAGCATCTGAAGGTTTCATTCTTTTTGCTTTTATCTTTTTGAAACTACTTTTACCGTCTGGGCCTTTAGCCCCTTCTTCCCACAAGGTAAGGTACAAACCTTTGCTAGCTTGGCAAACCCAATTCCATAACCAATGTATAGGATGGATGAAAGGGAAAAGGATGAAAAATGGTAAGTATGGTGGGAACAGATGATGACCTTTCATGAAACCACCTAGTGGAAACTCAAACCTTATGGGAACCAACTTACTAGGGAATCCTGTCATTCCCCCTAGGTGTGGACAAGTGGAAAGGCATAAGGTCCAAGCACACATTAGAAATAAAAATAATTAAATGCACATATTCAAATGTTTTGCGAAACAATGTGACACATACAATGATACCTAGACTCATTACTTCATGGAGAAAAACCCACTATTACATATGGGTGGATTATTCGATGAAAATTTTCCACGCTTCCACTAGTTTCATCATTTTTTTAAAGAGGGAGGGATTTTCATGGATATTTCCATGAAAGTTCGTCACAATATCCACAAAAATCTAAATTTAACCTAGTCAAGATTTTCGTCGCTATAGTGACGAACTTTTGTGGAAACAGTGAAGAAAAGTTTGCCTATCTCATTGGTCGGTGTTAACGGCTAGTTGACTATTTTATCTATATATAAGTGACTTTAAGAGACTTTGCGACACAATTTCTATAGTTGCGACACTATTCTTGTATTTTGTTTGAGCTGTTTATTTTTTTTGTCAGCCACCTGTTGAACAAATCCAATTATCGATCTACATAGCTCGGATTTTGAACTTGCAAGGTTAGTATGTTGTTTTTTATTGATGTACTCATTTAACTTGTAATTTTTTTTTTCAAATGTCCAATTTTCATTTAGCTTGTTTTTTCCTTGATAATATATTATAATATGTGTAGTACCATATTTCATGTCTTTGGTTTATGGATCTAGTTGGTATATTCTATGGAAAAGGGTATGTGGATTCCATAATATTATAGGTTTATGGAATCCACATACCCTTTTGCATTCAATTGTAGCTATAATCTCTCTCTCTTTTCATTGATAAAGATATGGAGTTGCTCTTGAAAATCAACCCTGATTAGTGAAATGATAGTAATTGATTGCTATATTCTCTTATTTAGTACGGACTAATAAGATACATAAACACTAAAACTAAGGTTGTCATACTTATCTACCACTCTACGCTAGTTACTAGTTTTCTCGAAACCGGATCTGCATCCCAAGTCTAGATAGAGCTCCCCATTTTTAAATATAAGTTTTGTTTCGATTGATGCAAGCCGAAAGTCACAAATCTGTTGAGGTTCCTAGGATTTCTTTGATCATCTCAATACTAACTTATTTTTAGACGAGAAGGAGAAGATTATGAAGGAGACTACAACTGAGCTTAAAACAAATAAGAACTTTGAAAAGATTTTCGGAAGTTAAAATGCAGTTTTTTTTTTTCCTCTTTTTCCTTTTCCTTATCAGTTTCGGCATTGATAAACCCTTGACACCATTAACCTAATGAATTCACTAAGTCTACATGTTCTCCTCATCCCACAAGGAGACGAGGTCCCCAGTTGGAGCCTATGTTGAAAAATTTCTTAAATTTTTTATCCTTAAGGCCTAAATTTTCTTTTTTCGGGTTTTGGCTTTTCACAAAACATGAGTTTCGTTATCAATCCCAAACACACGGCACCCTTTTCTCAAAGAATTTAATTATTTGGATAATAAAAGGCAAAGAGGATTAAAAGAATTATAAGAAATCCTCACGCCTTTTCTATGAAATCATTTTAATCATGATAAGTTCTAAAACTAATGGATTTAAGGTTAAACTTGAAGAATTTTTGGGATTTGGGGTTTGCTGAAAACATATTTTTCGATACAAATCAAATTGCGAAATCCCGATCCCCAATTTCCCAAAACGTTGAAGTCTTAGTTAAAACAAGGATTGATTAATTCTCTAATGTGAAAGGTTAAGGGTTAAGAATATCATGTTCTAATTTCAGGATTCGCGGTTCAGTGATAACACATCTCCTGTTATCATGATTCCCGAAATCCCGAATCACAAAACCCCAATCATAGTTCATGTTAAATCAAACTAATTCTGTTTTGGGCTTAATTGTGATCAGTTAGTTAATTAAGATGAGTTTAAGTCCTGTCTTTAAAAAAAACCGGTCACGATTTCGCGATTTCGGAGATCGGATTTCATCGATGACATGCTTCTCCTGTAATCATGATCCCCGAAATCACGAAAATTTTTAATCTCAATTAATTACTTTGCTAAAATGTTTTAAGTCTTAATTAACACGTCGTGATTTCGCGATTTCAGAGATCGGATTTCATCGATGAAATACTTCTCGACATCATGATTTCCAAAATTCCGAAAAACAAAGTTTTGAGTCTTAATCTATGATTATCGCTAATTAACCTTTTTTCCAAAATAGGATTAATGATAATCATTCTTTCTAAGTTTTTGTTCATGTTTCACTTTTCGATTAAGTAATGTGTCCTGAGTTTTATTTAAAAATACGAAGGTGCCTAAATATGGACATTAAATGTGTATCTCATAAATATATCCTCTACATTAAATGCCTTGAATTCTTATCAGCTGTGTCAATCCCGTCACTTTTAAAAGTATTCAAAGTAAGAATTTTAATGTCTGTGTTTTTATTTCATCAAGCGAAAGAAACACTTAGTTGAGCTCATTCATTCATTTTCTGTAACAGGTTTTCAATTTAACGTAAAGTCATGGCACCGAAAAAGGCACTGAAGAAGAGAAAAGATACATAGGAAGGAGATATCATCTCCGACACCACACCACACACTATAGACTCCATTAAATCCTAGACTCAAATATCTAAATTTCTGGAATATGAACTCCAGAATGCTCATCCTGATTCTGAGAATCATTGTTGGGACATAACTGAGTCAGAGCTTCATAATATCATTGCACACCCGCGGCTCATGGCATACAATCATATGATCAGCTGGGCCCTGGAAAAGGTTGATATCCCAATGAGGGGCATCTTAAATGATCAAGGAGTTATCGTTGGCTCATTCAGGCCAGAACACATACAAGTAATGTATAAACTCTTGCCAAATCCTAAACATAATTTTAATGCCGAATTTTTAGCAGAGTTTCAGAGGAAAGAATGCATTGAGGCAGGCCGGACATATCCTGATATGATTAGAGAATGGGAAAGGTGTCCAACAAAGTTTAGACATGATGCCCATGGGATTTACGCTACAACATCCTTGAATGAATACATGGTATATGTAGCTATTATGCTATGTAAAATTTTCGAGAGAAAAGATCCCTGCCATTTTCATGCAGATTGGGTGCCCTTTTAGAAGAAGCTTAAGAAGGGAATGCTTTTAACTGGCATAATATTTTGTCATATAACCTAACACAGGAGATCTCAAACTACAAAGCAGCAAAATCAAAGGGACAACCAACAACCTTTTACATGTCAGCATACATTATGGATGCAATCTGTTATGTGACTCATTTTCCCTTAATGAATTGGAGTTGGAACATTTCCTATCTAGAACCCATTCATAAATATCACTGGTACCTTTGGGAAGAAAATGATAAGGATGCATTTTATGAGGTTTGTCATTTTATTATAATTCCGATGCATAAAATATTTTTTGGATGCGAACCCCGTCGCATTTCTGTTGCAATCACATAAAATCTTAAAGCAATTGTCGATGGTTTATTGCGGAGAATTTTTCCTACATTAGGGTTTAAGGTTGTTCCATTCCCCCTCATGCACTCCCTAAATTCCTACCGGACAGATTGGTGTGCAGGGACGTAGCCCATCAGATAGTAAAGGGCGGACTTGGATTAGAACTAAAAGTAGCTTAGAAGAAGTCATGGCCAACTTTCCCTGTACATATTGGGAAATTTTCTTTATTAAATCTAGGCCATTCTAAGGTAGAGGCTGAATCATTAGAAGAAGTGAAATTAGTAGATATTTAGCACAGAAAGTATGACCCCTACCAAATAATAAGCAGGCATTTTATACATTGTAATCTAAAGGCCTATGAACATGAAACATCTATATATGATGATGTATTCAAGGATGTTAAATCCTATGAAGAAGTACTGAACAGAGTACAGGCCATGCCACCTGATTCATAGACTGGATTCGTATCATTCCAGGGCCATAGGCGAAGTTTCCTACCCAAGAGTTTACAGGGTGAAGTTTCAACTACACCTCCAGAGCAGGAAGGGCCTCCCGCAGGGTTTGAAACAAATACATGGGACAAAGAAAATCCCAAAGGCAAGATGAAGGATACTGAGATACCTTCCCAAGACATAGAGGGTTCCTAGACAAAAGAATCAGAGACAAGGAAGGGAAAAGAGCTGGAAACACCCCCAGAAATCCCTAAGGATGTCCCAGAAAAGACAAGAGGAGAAACATCAACAGAGCTGTTAAGTCCATTCACTTCCTTAACCCCATTGTTGTCAAATTATGGAACCCCCCATGAAGGAGCTCTGTATGTTAGCGATCTAGAACCAATTTCAAGGGATGAGACCCCTCCATCAGATTATTTTTTTAGTAAAAAGAGAAGAGAAATCTTGAAACAGGAAATTCATTCGAGAGGAGAGGGGATGATTAAAAAACATAGGGTCATTATAGATGGAAAGAAGCTTAAAGATGGAGAATTTGCTACAGAGTTAGTAAGTACGATGGGTGCTATAGCATCGACAAATATATATTTTGTTGGTAGTTTAACAACCATGATCGAACAAAAAGACCAAAAAATAACTCAACTACAAGACAAATTGAAAGAAACTGAGAGAAATATCATTTGGGGAATACAAAAGGGTCTAGAACAAGGTAGAAAGCTTAAGTTATAGGTTTTGATAGTTGCTTTGCCAATCAATCAATAGTAAGTATTCGATTAATGCCTTTAGGGTAAATGGATTCTTTTAAGTAATAGAGAATATTTAAGGAAAAGATGATAGTAAGAGAACCAGAGACAAGAGAGGTCAATATTGAAGTGTTGGTAACCCAAGGCTTCAACTACCAAACCCTAGGGGGAAAATAGCTACTAAGGTGTAGGTAACACTAGGACCAAGTAGTTTTCCTACTTATTTAGCTCAAAGATGAAGTAACAGAGGCTTGGATGAAGCAAAAAGTGATAGGTTGTTGAAATGGCAAGGCCCTTAGCAAAATCTTCAAGAAAATCGACTTCCTGGAAAAATTTATTCGGTGAAAGCTCTTAAGGCAAGGACAATAACATGTGCTTAGCTTCCTAGGGTTTTAAGATAAAAATTTCATAATATTAATGTAATGAAAGATAAACATAACTATAACCATTCAATGAAGAATAATTTCAGAAATCTTACTCACATTCATCAAGAATCATCAAGACAATACCCTAGTTGAACACTTCCATCAAGAAAAATGCCAAAATAATCCAAAAATTAGCCTCCTTCAATAAGTGCACACTAAGTTTCAGTCATGTAACCCAATATAGGGATTAAATTTCATACCTCACCAAGTGTGAGTGAAATATGATGAAAAATACAAGGGAAAAAACCCTTATTGATACAGTTTCAAAAGACAAGAATTAGGTCAAAAAGGCTGACATGGCCAGTTTACATGTAATATCTAGTTTTTACTTTAAATGGCATAAAATAACCCTAAATCAAGAAGAAACAATGAATTCATTCCCTTTTAGGGTGACGT
The DNA here is from genome assembly GCA_032191745.1 of Picea mariana. Classification (NCBI taxonomy): domain Eukaryota; kingdom Viridiplantae; phylum Streptophyta; class Pinopsida; order Pinales; family Pinaceae; genus Picea; species Picea mariana. The sequence continues at coordinate 39,978 of JASDQU010684786.1, read as the reverse complement.
TAGGAATTTTTAGGGAAAGGTTGGCCTCCAGGAGAAAAACATTAGGCCTCCCAAGGCCTCTAGATCAAACCACGCATGCCACTTGGCACACAACTCCCTCCAAAGTTTCCAAAATGTTGGGTGACTTCATGGGTTACATGGGTGACGTCATGGCCCTTTCAAGGCCTACATCATAGTGAGAAGGTAAATACCCCCCTAAGTCCAGGCCTACTAGGATGTCTCTAGTGGAACTTCCTCCTCTCTCTCTAGTGCAAACCTCTTATTTGTCTTTGCCCACGGGTGAGATCTAAACATCCATATGGTGAGATTTTATCTCTATGGAGGTCTAAATTAATCATATCTCCATGTGTACCTATCTGTCAGGTGTGGATTTTCAACAACAACAAGTGCACCCTCCATGGGATCATAAGTCACATGGATCATAGCAATGTCAATCACATCTAATAATCAAGTTATTTAAATATGTGCATAAAACCCCATTTTCCCAGACAGGTACTCAAAGATGTTATGCTATTATCCATGCTAGTTTTGGAGGGGAAGTTAGGATGTCCTATTGGGCTAGTTCTCATTGGATGTGGGATGTTTCCAGGTGAAGACAAATCCAGGCTATGCAAGTGGGTGAGGTGGTAAGGGATGTCTGAGCAATGGGTACAATGATGGTAGGGGAATGTATGGTTTACCTGTGGGTGCCTCTGAAGAGAGTGAGATGCACCTTTTCATGGATCTAAATGTTTCCAAGCCCATTCATTTATTTTATATTTTTATCTTATTTCCTTTTCTCTCAAGAGACTATTTAGGGAACATTTCCGTGGTGTGGTGACCAGCGGTGATAATGTTACCCACAAGCATTTGATGGAGATGAGAAGGTTGGTCAGTGACGAGAGCCCCTTTCTCTTGTCTATGCCATCGAGAGACACAACCCTGGTGTGGTGACCAGATGAATTTTAGTGTCATACCGCTACATGCACATGGACCTAATAGGATGGCTCATGATGAGACCCCCTATCCTCCAACTANCTAAGAGGCCTTTTATTTTTTTCTCATGGATCCCTAGGTGAAGCATCTGAAGGTTTCATTCTTTTGGGTTTTATATTTTTCCAACTACTTTTATCCTCTGGGCCTTTAGCCCCTTCTTCCCACAAGGTAAGGTACAACCCTTTGCTAACTTGGAAAACCCAATTCCCGAACCAATGTATAGGATGGATGAGAGGGAAAAGGATGAAAAATGGTAAGTATGGTGGGAATAGATGATGACCTTTCATGAAACCACATAGTGGAAACTCAAACCTTATGGGAACCAACTTACTAGGGAATCCTATCATTCCCCCTAGGTGTGGACAAGTGGAAAGGCATAACGTCCAAGCACACATTAGAAGTAAAAATAATTAAATGCACATATTCAAATGTTTTGAGAAACAATGTGACACATACAATGATACCCATACTTATTACCTCATGGAGAAAAACCCACTATTACATATGGGTGGATTATTCCACAAACATTTTCCACGCTTCCACTAGTTTCATCATTTTTTTAAAGAGGGAGGGATTTTCGTGGATATTTCCACAAAAGTTCATCGCAATATCCACAAAAATTTAGATTTAACCTAGTTGGGATTTTTGTCGCTATAGTGACGAACTTTTGTGGAAACAGTGAAGAAAAATTTTCCTATATCATTCATTAGTGTTAACATCT
>JASDQU010684786.1:7267-19416 GCA_032191745.1 Picea mariana | reverse complement strand
ATGTGCGCTTAAGTACCACTTGTATTTCCTGCATGTATGAATCCCTCAACCATGGGTTTATGCACGTAACGATAGATCTCTCTGGCTTAAAGACGTTGGAATACGTCTCTACCCTAAAAAAAAATTAACCCACACTTTCTGCCGAGGAAAGTGATCTGATACCACTTGTAATATATGATATATAAAATGTATGTAGAACAAAAATAAAATGCTAGTAATGGAAGAATAACAACAATATAACCAGATCATTCACCACAATAACATTGAAATGATATAAGAATAACAACAGAAATAACACTTCGAATATGAAAACAATGTTCACGGGCCTCTTCGAGGGGGCAACCTCCAGTTGAGCAGAGCTCTAATACAATAATATCCAAGCTAGGGTTCTCATACCCTTGACTCCTATTTATACTAAAAAGAAGCATCTAGAGGAAGATCCTTCTAGAAGCTGAAGCTTCTATTAGGTCTTCTTAGATCCGCCTTATTCTATTTTATTGAAAGGCCTTATTAATATTGACCTTTATTACATCCGAATATATTGTTCTACCTATGTGCGGGTTAGGGCCCTAACATCTGTTGTGATAAAAAAATCCTAACATCTTTCCCGTGTATGTGTATTTCCATTCCCAATATTTGTTTCTCTACTCATAGATCCTTCATTTCAAACATCCTAACCAACTGAACCAACCTGTTGATCTCAAATATTCTTATGCTTGTGACAACCATAACACATTATACCAAGATAATGAATATACCATAAATAGAATAGTTTTACTCACTTATTGTAAACAAAATTTTTTACCATGAAGGAATCAACTTCTTGTACAATTTTCCCAGCATGCTTTAGGCCATAAAATGAATTCCCTGAGTTTACAAACAAATTTTTTGTTGTGATATTGAATTGAATTTTTGGTTGTTCCATATACATCTCCTTATCCAAATTTCCATGTAAAACAATTTTAATATCTAGCTAACTCAAGATCAAGTGACACAACTAGTGCTAACATAACATGAATAGAAACAAGCTTAACAACTAATGAGAAACTTTCATAGAAATCAATACCTTCCAAATAACCTTTTGCTACTAGTCATGCTTTGTACCTTTCATCTTTTACTATGTTTGATTTTATGAAATAATATTCATCAAACACTACATCTCTGTCAATGATGATTATGTGGGAAATAGGATCCCACAATATACATCGCTTAACACTATCACCATAATTAAAAAAGATCTACCTATTCAATCTAGGTCCTACATAGAATGATGATAAAAGAAAAATCATCACAAGAAAATATTTCCACATTTGAGTAATCACCAAATGACCTTTTCATACCTTTTCCAGAATCATTCAGTCTTTTGCAACCGATGGTGACTGATTTACTATATAACTTCACATAACTAAACATGTCACGGCTATCCCACCTTCCTTGAAATTCCATGAATATGAACCTACCTCCATCATATATTCTCAAACAATTGATTGACCTACAAATGTTCATTTCACTACAAATCTCATTAGTCTTTCTACAAAGCCACCTTTCTAACCTATATGCCTTATGCTCCACCTCAAACTTTTCATTCAAAACCTTGGGCAAATATGAAAAAGTTAGGCCAAGTGAACCTTTTCCTCTCATCTCCAAGTACCTTACAATGTATTATCAATGATCCACCTTGACATTAACATTCCCTTGAATCAATCTGGTCAATCTAACTAAGTAATCTTTCATCTCTCATCTCCAAGCCTATTTACAATGGAGTTCACCAAAATTTTTATAGACTTCATTACTGATCTAGATTATTTTCGGCATGAAATGAGAGTAGAGATATAATCAAGAAATATACAAATATTTATAAAATATCCAATAATAAAACAAAGATATAATCATGAACACAGAGATACAGTAATACACAATTTCTATAAATGAGAAAAATTTACAAAATTGTAGAAATACAGAGTGAAAGACTCGCTAGAATGGTGGCAACTTATCTTTGAGAAGAGATGTGATGATTACTCACATTTGGAAGAATATGATTTTTAAAATGAGGCTCCAAATTCCTTTTTAACATAAACAAAATCTAAAGCCCTAACCCCAGAAGATGAAAATCCAACAGTTCTGTGGACCCCGTTTTGGGTAGCCTAGTGTATCAACTTCTCGTGGGTGTAAGTTTGGCTTACGATCTCTGTTTGGGGAGAATGATAACTCATTGGAAAGGTATAAAAGAGGAGATTAATTTGGGGGGATAGAGAGCCTTATACTATCATCGAGGTGCCTGATTGCAAAATATTATTGTTTATGCCCTCGAAAGGCCCCAAAAGTTTAGGAACCAAAAAATTGCTAAAAAAAGTTAATTTCCAACAAATTCTTTTGAGCTAGTTGGAATAGGTGGTTGGACACCGATATCCATATGGATAAATCCTCCCTCTTTAGGAAGCAATGGTATCCATTGCGTTTAGTTCCTAGGGGAGAGGGGAAAACATTTTTTGAATTTGAATCTTGGTGAGATGCTTGTCTTGTTGGAGAAGTTGCGTTGCTTCGTTTGTGGGATTTTTTTGAGATCCTAATGATATAACTGTGTGCAGAAGGAATATTTTCACTTTTCTTCAATATTGTCAACCCACTTCTGCTGGATATAAGGTGCTTGTACTGAGGTTGCAGTGGTTGCAGTGTCCTTTTGTTCACTTTTTGAATAGATTGAGAAGAAGCTCAATTTTGTAGTATGAGATACTACCGTGCAACACTGTTTAGGTAGCAAAATAGTTGGAACTAGATATGGTATCCTATAGAGATGATCCCCCAGAGTAAAAATGACACTACAGGGTTGGGAATCATAAATAACATGGCGCTTCCACATTAATGGCTGGCCCAAAAGAACATCACAAACATCCAATGGGGAAACATCACATAATACCTCATCCTTGAAAGGATGGATGTCATATGACGATCGACATTGTTGGATGACATAGATATCTCTTCCCTGGAGAATCCACCTGATGTTGTATGGTTGCAAGTGTGATGTTTTCGACAATCCCAACTACTTGACAACCTCTGCTGAGATGAGATTCTTTTGGCTTCCATTATCAACAATAAAATGTAGTAGGGTCCCCTTCACCCACATCTATGAATGAACAAGGCGCTCCTCCTCTTCAGGATATTTTGGTTCTTCTAGTTGAATTTTTGTGGTCGTGATAGTAGCAGTGGGGTCTGTGTCGATGATTTGTTTTCTTCCATCATTTTATGAATCAGATCCTAAATCAAGGTTCGACTCCTTTTCTTTGATATCGTCCACCAATTATTGTTTTGAGCGACATTCATCAGTGTTGTGCCAGGGTTTTTTGTGGAAATCACACCACTTGCTAGTGTCATTTTTTCATCTTTCTATTACCCTTATTTTCCTGAGGCTTGGACAAGTTTTCGGAAGGCTATTTGTTAGGACCATATTTATCATACTTTGGTTGTTGCGTATTTGCAGACTCGAAATCCTATTTGTTATGGTGCCTAAATTTCTGCTCGATTTTGACAACATATCGATAGGCAACTCCTGGTGATGAGATGTCTAGGAAATCCATTTTGGTTTGGATGTACCTATACAAAGCCCCACGGTATTTTAGAACTAGATTCCACTCAGAGTCTTCGATACCCAGCCTAGTGCGTAAGGTATGCAAATTATTTTTGAACTCTGACACTGTTTGGCTCCTCTCTTGTCGTAGTTTGGTCCATGTCATGTATTGGTCATCATAGTTACCAATATGGTAATATTTTTCCTTGACCGCATCCACAAAAAAAACCAAGTGGGCTTAGCTCCATATATTCCAGTCTCCCCTGTGGAACTTTTCTCCCAATATGTTTCCCACCAATGTTTGACATGGGGGATAGCCTTAAGGAATGCGAAGGTGATATTTTCCCTATTATAGAAAATGTGAACAGAGAAATAACCTTCTAGTAGATTTAACCAATTTTCTAGGACATCCGCATCTATCTATGCTTCAAATACGAGATTATCAAATTAACTTGTACCTTGAAAAGAGAGGTTCCTCCAAAGTGGCCACTTGATGAAAACGCGCATGTTGTTATCAGCAGGTGTTGAAGTGTTTGGGGAAAAATTCTCCATCATTTCGTCCCTCTGTCGCATGAGAGCTTTCTCAAGCAACAAATTAATAGAATATTTTTCTTCATCGTTTTTATTTTCTTTCATCATGGCGGGTTTCTTGGGCATGCGAGAGCAATTTTCCTGAAGAGAGACAAGATCAAAACCCAACTTTCTATACTCAAACCTCGTCAGGGACATGAACTGAAAAACAACCAAGAGTAACCTGCTCTGATACCACTGATCCAGATTCTTTTCAGCACAAAATAAGAGAGGAGATATAATCAAGAAATCTACATATATATCAAATATCCAATAATATAACAGAGATATATCATAGATATAACCATAAATAGAGAGATACATTAATATACAATTTATATTAATGAGCAAAATGTACAAAACTGTAGAAATACAGAGTGAAAGACTCACTAGAATGGTGGCATCTTATCTTTGAGAAGAGATGTGGCAACTACTCACATTCACAAGAATATGATTGTTACAATGAGGCTCCAAAGGAATATTTGATATAAATAAAATCCAAAACCCTAACCTTGGAATATGAAAATCCAACAGTTTTGTGGACCCCGTTTTGGGTAGTTTGGTGTATCAACTTTCCAATGATGTAAGTTTGGCATATGATCTTCATTTGGGGTGCACGATAGCTCGTTGGAAAGGTATCAACGAGGATCTTCATTTTGGGGGCTCAATCAAATATTTTAACTAACATTGAGGTTCTCTGTGGCAAAAATGTGTCGTTTAGGCCCTCAAAATGGCCCTGGAAATTTATGAACTGAAAAACTGTTAAAAATAGTAAATTTTCAACAAACTATTTAGAGCCAGTTGGAATAGGTGGGTGACAACCGATATCCACCTGGATCAACTACATGCAATCCATGGACACAATATGACAATCTACCCAAAAAACATGGACCCGAAAAGCCATGTGATTTGACCTAAAAACATATTCAATTGGTTGACTCTTTCATCTAGTCAATATTAACCCAACATACATGCCCCCCCACATCTTCATTCTGTCAAAATTTGTCTAGAATTTTCATAGGTGACTCAATTAACAAGGGGTATGCATGCCTATCCAAAGTAAATAATTTTTTTTTCTTTTCACTGTGACTCCATCATCATCTCTCTTAAATATCACATTTTAAGTTTTCACAATTCGAACTTATTTTTACCATTATTATTTTTTTCAACCTAAAATTTAACATTTGTGTTCTTTATCATTAGTTCTCTACACAACGGCTCCCTCTTCAAATATCAATTTGATTTTTTACTTCGAAAGTCAATTTGATTTTTTGAAAAATATATTTATGCTCCAAACTATGTGAATATTCAACTTTGCATAAAAAAATTTAAATACTCCACCCACTTAAATAAGGTTTAAAACAAACTATATTATGATTCCACAAAATATGTATTTTCCATTAAAAAAAAATTATTCCATACCTTTTCTTTTAAAAAATATTAAAATATATTTTTTCACATAATATATATATTTTCCTTTCAAAACATATTATATCTCATCAACCAAAAAATAATAAGCAAATAAATTATATATATATATATATATATGTATGGGGTTTCCAACCTGAAATTATCTACGTAATCTTCACTGCTCACGAAGAAGAATGTTTCCACATCGATGGCCTCTTTCAATAATCAAACTAGATCGTCCTCCTTCAGACCAACAAAACTGCAAACCTCCCATCCCAACCGGTTTCCTTGGGAGCTCTTCTCGGTGAGCAAATGACAATGACCGGATTCAACCACGTTTTCCTCCTTTTCTTTGATGCAATTAGGACTGCTTGTGGCTCCACCTCCATGAACTTGTTCTCTGCATAGAGTTTGGATTCTACTCACGTGGACCGACTCCACAAATTGATCTCTTGGGGGCTCTGGAACTCAACTCTAATGGCATATAGAGTTTTTGGTGGCTACAGTTTATACTTTTCCACTCCTCCTTGCTCTTTTACTAGTGCTATGTGTTACTTTAAATAACATACTAGATTTAAGTGGTAAAATCATGACGACCTGTTAAGGAAACATCCATGGAATAAGGTATTTTACAATCAAACCTACTCACCAATATGTATCTTAAATAAACTTCAGTCGACCGACACCTTAAATATTTACATAGGTAAATTTTAGTATTTACATTTTCTTTTAATTTTTTGTCACAATTTAACATACTTATCTTACCTTTGACACATTTCTTTGACTCAAGTTGTAAACTCTATTTTATCTTACCTTTGACACATTTCTTTGACTCAAGTTGTAAACTCTATGTCATGTTTGAAATAGTAGTATGGATCTAGTGAACATGATTCGCAATGAGATGACACTAGATATGAGGGCACTATCATGATTCCTAAGTATTTAAGTTTTTTTACAAAATAAATTCATGATTATTTCTTATTTATTGTCATATGGTTGATGTTTATTAGTATGACACATTTATCAAAGCTACTATTTTCTTACTTTAAGCTACATAGAATTATCAAATAAAAATATTAAAAGAAAAGGATAAAAAGTTTTTCTACTATTTTAACTTGTTTATTTTATTTTAGTTTACTTATTTTACCTTTTACACATTTCTTTAAATGTAAAGTTTTTTTTTACTTTTCTATGCACAACAATGAAAATAATGTTTAGTGAATAGACGCTTTAAAATATATAACATGTTGATTACACATTTCTTTGAATGTAAAGTTTCTTTTACTTTTCTATGCACAACAATGAAAATAATGTTTAGTGAATGGACACATTAAAATATATAACATGTTGATAACCTTTGTTGATAACTTTTGACTTATCTTCATTAGATAGATTTAGATTTAATATTATTATGTTTTAATATTATATTAAATTTTATAATTAAAATTTGATAGAAAATAAAAACAATTTTATTTAAATTAAATTGAGATTCACTCTCTAAATTATATTTAATTTCTAATAAAAAAAATTGATAATAAATTTTTTAAGTAAATCATCATTTTTATATATTTTGTTTTAAATAAGAATAATTAAAATAAATATACAAAATAAAACAACAAAAATTATATTAAATAGGTTTTTTTTGGAAAAGTTTTATAAATTTTTAATATTTATAACAAATACACAGTAAATGTAATACTATCCACTAATTAGTTATTTAGAAAAAAATATATATACTTAAAATGTATGAAAAATTGTAATAATTAAATTTGATTAAATAAATTATGAAATCTCATAAATTAATTTTATCAAATTATATTAAAATGTTAAATAGGCTGTTTTTGAAAAAGTCTAGTAAAATTTTAACATTTATAACAAATTTAATAAATAATACTATGCACGAATTAGTTAGAAAAAAAAAATTCTTAAAATGTATGAAAATTTGTAATAATTAAATTTAATTAAATAAATTATAAAATTTGATAAATTAATTTTAATCTTTAACCATCACTATGACTATATATATATATATATATATATATATATATATATATATATATAATTTTATTTTATTACAATTTAGAAATCTTTTATTTAGAAAATTATCTTTCTCCTAAATGTATTGAGATTAAATGTTTATATTCACTTTGTGGGTGGTATTTGGTGATAGGTTTTCATATATATATATATATATATAATTTTATCTTATTACAATTTAGCAAATTATCTTTCTCTTAAACATATTGAGATTGAATGTTTATGTTCATTTTTGTGGATGTTTAAGAGTAAATTGTTAAATGGAAAACAAGTCAATGCTATAATATGGTTTTATTAATAATATAATAGTATGTTACGGGAATTTGAAAACAATATTTATTGGTGTAAAAGATTTGTGTAATCATTTGAATTTAGTTAAATATTATGTGCATTAATCAACAAACAACGTAATTGTTTGAATAATTTGAAATGGATTATTTTTTTAATTTATTTTATGGAGTCTAAAAATTAGAGTTGTGATTGAGCTATTTCAAGACAAATCTTAAATTTAGCGATTTTTGGTATTAAACCTATTAAATCAATTTCAAGTTTTTAGTAGTGTTATTTGTACTTCAAAATGGTAAGAAGTTTATAAAAATGTTTTTCAAACTATAGATATTGTCAATAACATTATATATATTAAAAAAGGACCCAACTCTTTCATAGAAAATTTCTTCTCAATGATAGAGTAGTGCAAAAGGAGTAAGAATGATAATAGATAAAAGGAGATCAAGAATGATATCTCTATTTTAAAGTCAATATAATCAATGAATATCCATCTACTCCATAGTAATTCCGGTTTCTCTCCAATAATAAGTGCAATGCACAATAATCTATTTCTTAATAGAGGATTTTCCACATGGGTTTCTCTAAGGTGAATCAAGTTTCAATGTAAAGATCCTATGGTATTTCTATTTTTGTAGAAGTTTTTGTTTGTATTTAGTTAAAAGAGTGTGAATGAAATGTTATGATTTCTTTTAAAGTTTAATCATAAGTGGATCCGGACATAGTAGAGCATAGTCTTGTTATATTTGTAAAGTTAGTTTCACTTAAGTATAAAATGATTAGCGGATGATCAATATGGCCATATCATTAAATATGAAGGTAGATATATAAATATTATGATTAACAAATTTTTCTTTTTAAAATAAGAAAGTAGATATATAAATATCATGATTAACAAAATTTTCTTTTTAAAATAAAAAAATATAGGTAAATTGATAAGTGAAATAGGTAGGACAATATGAAACATTGACAATAATAAATTGAATAGTGGGTCATCTCCATCTCCACTTCAATGTCTCATCCTATCATAAATGGTATAGTTGGAAACAATCTCTTGGAATCATGGCAGAACATGCTTAAATCCACACCCTTGAGGACAAATAATGTGTTGGTACATCTTCATGAGGAATGGTCACAAAGAGAATTTGTCACTCCCACAAAACATTGCAAAGAGACAATCTCTTAGGATTTATTCAATGCACGTGGTAAAGTGGAAACACAAAGTAGAACCCTTGTAAGAATTTTTTTTATTCTTAATGTTGAAAAGAGACAAGAGTGGTCAATGAAATTTAAGAACTAGAATAATGCACATGATTATTGAAGTGGAAACACAAAGTACAACCCTTAGAAGAATTTTTTTTATTCTTAATGTTGAAAAGAGACAAGAGTGGTAAATGAAATTTAAGAATTAGAATTTTACTGGATAACTAATATTATAAAATTCAAAGAAATTTCATGTCTCAAAAAAACATGAATATCAATTCATTTCCCTCTCCATATCATTAAGTAGTGGTTAGATAACTTCATTATTTATTCCATGAATTTTTAATAGAGAAAGAGGAGATATGATGTCATGACATAGATGAATTTGAAAAGAAGGTGCTCAACAATCCTAAAGAGTTTGTGTGAAGAAATAATAAATAAATAACAAGGCCCAATAACAAAAGAAAAAAGGAAGTCTTAAATAATTTGAAGCCCAAATTCCTTTTTCTTAAATGATTATACTCCCCCCTCTTTTAAGAGTACGATAAAGCTAAGTATAATATGTTTTTTTCTATAACATTGTATATGTTCACTGGTTTATGGAGATAACAACTTTTTGTTATTTTTAAAAATTAGATTGTATCATGACAAGATTATATACTATTCAAATATTAAAACTTTATAAAATTTTAAATATGAATTGTTTAAGGTCATTTATTAATTTTTTTAAACTTTACATCATTTAAATATTAAAACTTTAAATATTGATTTCTTAAAATCATTTATTAATACTTTCAAAATTTTACATCAATTTTTTTTTAAATAGTGTGTCATTTTAGATATTAAAGTGATAATATTTATATTTTCTTAGTTATCTTTCTCTATACATATAGTTTATGTATTTCTCAATTTATATATATATTTATCTATGTGTGTTATAAAAATTATTCATTATGATTTATATCAAATGAATGTTGATATAAATATAATCATTTTAAATACTACTATATTAGTTTTGTTTTTTAAAGTAATCAACACCACAAATATTATCAAATTGACTATTTTTATAAATTTAAATGAACATTGATCTCAAACATCATCAATCATCAAATTGATTATTTCCATAAATTTAAATGAACATTAATTTAAATGTCATATATCATTTTCTATTTGATAATATCAACTAATATCTTTAAAAATATTTATTAATTAAATTAAAATAAAATTAAAATAAAATTAAAATAAAATAATTTAATAAAACTAAAATTTAGATTTTAGATTTTAAAACTTAATTATTTATTTAATTTTTATTTCTGTAGTTGTAGTTTTATTGAGAAAAATATTTTTGTAATTTTATTGAAATTTTTTTATTATTAATTAATATTAATTAACTCCTTCATTCTTAAAAATCAAAGTTTTGAAACTTAAAATGTGTTTTCATTTATAGAATTTATGTTAGGAATTGAATTTATGAAATTTAAAAATAAAATAAAATTTATTAAATTTATATATATTTGATTATGAAATTATTAATAAATTTAAATATTTATTAAGATTAAATTTAATATAAAACTAAATATTTATTAAAATTAAATCATAAAATTTGTTATATATTTGCAAATAAATTTATTTAATTACAAATAAAATTAACATTTATTTATTAAAAATCTATTTTATATTTCAAAAATAAATTATAAAATCATATGAATTTATATAATCAACTTATCCTGTATTTACTAAGAATTTAATAAGAGTAATTTTATAAAAAAATCATAAATTTTTAAAATAAAATTATAAACTAAATCATCATAAACTTTTTGAAATCCATTATAAACAAAATCATCGTAAATATTTTTTTAAGTAAGTTTATGTCTTTAGTTGATAAAGAAGTTAACATGCAATTATTAAAAATGAATAAGCTCAAAAAAAAAAAAAATCCATATTAACAAACTCATAAACATTGTGAGCCATATCATAAACATTGTGAGCCTTTACGACATGAACCATGTAATTTTACTATTATAAAATAGTGACTAATTTAAAAATATTTTTTATCAATAATATTTGGAAACGTGTTTGAGAAGTTAACTTATTTCGAACTAGTCAAAGAGGTAACACTTCCAAGCTTCCAAAGAGTGCCTTTTTTTCAAAAACTGCCTTTCTCCAAAAACTTAAGTGCCCAACGTGCTCTCATGTTGGGTACTTAAGAGATGGTTATGATTCTCACCGGCTCCCACCAATAACCAACCAATAACATGCCATGCAAACGTAAATAACCAACCAATGACATGCCATGAAAACGAGGTCGTTAGAAAAGCATTGCAACTGGTTCTGTAACCGACCCTCCTTGATTGAATCGCAACAAAATTCCTTCTACACCTTGTCTTGTCGGATTGTGATTTGATTGTCGGATTGCAATTTGATTCAAAAAAATCCTTCGTTGGTATCCCCGGCCCCTTTGATGGTCCAATAGGTATTGATTAGCACCGACATTTCTCGGTACTATGTTAAACCTTTTAATGAAAGTCAAACCCGCCTTGATTTGACCAATGCCCATCACAACGCGGGCAAGCTGGAGCGCAATTTGAACCTTCGAATAACTTTTGAGAAATTGCAAAAGCTGGGTTCAGCACATATTTGCTTGGACTGTTTTAAGTTTCCACTTGCCTCCTGTGGAGTGTTGTTTGGATTTTCATGTGTAGGGGACTGATGGACAATCCATTTGCAAAGCTTGATGCGTTTATACTGGTTAGTATCCTGGGTATAGTTTGATAATATTTAATGAACAGAGAGCAGACGAAATCACAGCCCGTAAAGCCAGCGCAAGAGAGATCCATGTGTTAAAAGCAAACAATGAAGTTGTCACGCTGGAGAACGATGGCCGTAGAAAACGTGTACTATTATACGAAGGTTTCAGACCCATCTTGAACATTGGTGAATTTTGGCATAAAAACTCAAAATTGCCTTCAAATGGATCTTTAGTACTGTGCCTAACAAGAACAAATAAATCTTTGGTGCTTTGCCTGGTGGGAGAACCCGATGCGCAGAAGGCCATGGTGACGAACTCCAACCAACTACA
>JASDQU010684784.1:17921-29393 GCA_032191745.1 Picea mariana | reverse complement strand
TTCTCTGAGTCCACACCCTTTCTTTAAAGATTTGTAAATTGTTTCGGCCATCATTCTCTCTTCTAACCTCACACTTTAGGGGCATTCTGTTACACATGAAATTTGCACACCTAGGTACCTCGCCCTAAGTGTTGTAAAATGTCATATAAGTGTCTCATACACCTTGACACCATGGAATAACCTATGTCACAATCCCTAGTCAATATGGAGGAGGGATATATTACATGAAGGCCAAAATACCAAGTACACATGAATTATTATTAATATTCATAGAAAATAAATTGATTAAGTGTGAGAACCAAGTGCACATGAATTATTATTAATATTCATGAAAAAGAAAGTAATTAAGTGTGAGAATCCACCTCACATTTGGTTTCCTATTTTTTAGGGAAGGTGGAGGATCTCATGGATGGTTGAAATATTTCCTCCTTAAAATCCTTGAGAGATATTTCCTCCCTAAAATCCTTAAGAGATATTTTCTCCCTAAATATCCTAGATATCCCTTTCTTAGTGGATCTGATCAGAGATCCTCTCCATGGTGGTTAAGCCTCCAAATCCTATATAATGAGGGCTTTCCATGGAAGAGGAGTATATGGAGATTGAGAATTACATCAAACTTATGATCTCATGAGTGAGATGTCATCAAAGAAATCAGTGGAGATTAATTGAGCAAAGGGGTTGGACAAGGAGAACTGGAAGAAGCTGCTGCACCTTCATTCAAAGGATTGTAAGTACTTTTACTTGTTCTCATTAATAATCAATGCTTGGATTGTTTCTTTCAAACTTATGCTTGTTCCATATGAGTTTGTTTGCAGTAGATGGATCCATGTTTGAGCTTATCTCAGTAGAGTAGGAAGTCTTTTGTACCTTTTCTTGTTTTACAGGACCTATCAAGGAGCTTAGGATCGAAGCTCAGCTAGGACTTTGCAAGAACAAACATCGCTAATAAGGTACATATCTTTCTCCTTCTCTTTCATTTATTATCTTGATTAGATCTAAAAGGAAGTCAATGTCCATGTTAAGCACTTTTTTGTCTTGGCCTTAGGATTCTAGAGACCAAGAGGGAATCCACTTGTCCGCAAGGGGATTCACCTACAACAGAGAGATCGGTGAATTAATTATTAATTAATTCACAATCAGTGGTCTCACATGTAACTGAATATTTACCACTGTTAACTACATGCATGCCAGATCCAGTGGAGACCCAGTTGAGACAATAGGTGAAAGGGACAATTTGACTATCAATTGTGACATAGTGAGTGCACTCATGCAACCACACACACAATGGATGTGCCCATGAGGATTGCGCATCCTAGGCAAGAGGAATCGATTCATTGCAGGGATTTCCATCAGTAGGGATTGCGCAGAGGAGTCAGGCTGTCTGGAAGCAGTAAATTGGCACATGAATTTGTCAATTTTTGTATGACAGTGTGAGACGATTGTATACTGTACTGAGAGATCTTGGATTATATTTTTGTATGAGATTGTTTCATGATCCATGAAATATACATAATATATGATAGTGGGGTTTTTAGCTTTATGCTTTCCCGGTAAAATCATATGTGTTATGTGTGATCGATCTTTCTTCTTGATATTGCAATTGGCGATTGTGTTTTAAATTCTGCAAGAATATTACTAGAAGCGATTCTGTATTTAACAGTGGCATATAATTGTTATATTAAGAGAATCCAGGAAATACATAATTTGTATTAAAATTTCTACACAACAGGCTCCACGACTTCGACCTCTATAGCCGTTTCCATTACCTTGGTCGATGTTCTAGTTGACTGTTTGTGTATGATATACTGAGTTGATGTTTGTTTGGTTTTTTCCATTCAACCAACATTCTTATGTTGATTGATTTTTTTCTTCACATATGTGGCACAATTTCGGTCGCACCTTCCTTAGATTATGTGGAAAATCTCTTTCAGCGTGATTTTTTAGAGTGTTGCAAATGTCACAGAAAGTTTCAATTTGGATTCGATGGACTGCAAGACCTAATACATCACCAAATTTACAACAATATTTTGTGTGACCTTCGCTAGAACAGATTGTGCACCATAGTTCGTTGCTTGAGATTTCCATATTCTTGTTTAATTGTTGCAATTTTGCAAGATTTACTTTCAAAATTTTCTCAATAATTGATGAATTATATGTACCTTCATCGTCCATTTCTATTTACTGGGCTCTTTGCAATAATTCTTTGCATGTTTGGAGATCATACATGAATAATGGAACTCTGATATTTTGCAATAAACTTTCTGCATGCCATTGTACAAGCAAATTTTCTTCAATTACAAAGGGGATTTGACATAAAAGATCTTTAAATCTTTTATCATATTCGAGGATAGTTTCACCCAGATTCTGCTTGATTTCTTTCAATTTTTGTGCTGCCAGGTGGCTTATATCTTTTGTTTTGCAAAATGTAAGGACATTTTTCTTTATTTCTTCTTTCGTGCATTGCTGATTGTATGTATAATTCATAAACCATGTGAGGGCTCTGGTTCGAAGCATGACACTGAATTGTGCCATTTGTTTATCCTTGTCAGTTATGTCAGTTGCATCCTGAAAGTTTTCATAAACAAACCAATGTCATTTGGGATCTTTGTCACCTTCATAGATCAGGATGTGATTGAGCCCCATTGTTATTTTCTTGGATTTCTGGAACGCTGGGACTATTGCAAGCGTTTGTGTCAAAGTTGAACTTCTTTCTTGAGTCGAAGTCAGAATATTTGACTCGACCGATACAATATGATGTTGGTCTCCAGCCAGGATGTATTCATTCGCTAACTGCGCTTGTTCGTTGCTTGGGATTAGATCACCTGTCTGACATGATTTTTCTATATACTCGATGAATCATCCTCTAATGGGTTGTGTCAATTTTTTTTGACTATTTGTTGATTTAGAGTCTTCCAAAAGTATATTCGAAAAGGGGGAGGAGTCTTTGAGATATCTTATATGAAGGAGCATATCCTCGGGTCGATTTTCTATGTTTTCTTGTGCTTTGATTAGAAATGTGTCATGTATCTTATCAATATTGTCAATTCGAAACCACACCCTTGGTGATTGTGTATCCACATGAAGTCTCTGGTAGAGAAAGTTTTCAATACATGAGCTATGGCTTCTTATAGGAGAAAGTTGAATTGCAGGTCCCGAATCGTTGATCTCCATATCAACTTGGACAATTTCTTGTTGGGTGCCACCAATTTCCATACTCATTTGTAAGCTTCCACTCCTCTTAGGATTCGTCGGGGAAATCTCAAGGGCTTCTCCAACGATCTGCCACACCTGGGTTGTTTTTCTATGAGAATTTAAAGGATCCCTGTTTCGTAACTCTTCTCGCCTCTTTTTCCTCTTTTCCCACTCCAATTTTTGTATATCTATTGAGGGTTTACAGGTCTGTGTTTTACATGCAGACTCTGCACTTGATTCAATTATCTTCCTCTTGAATTATAATTTTTTTGAATTTTGTGTGCTTCAACTTCAACTTCGACTTATATCATCTCATAGATCGTCCAACCCCCTTATGCCATCCTGGCTTACTTGCGGTCGATGATGTTCATAATTTTTTCTATGCTCATTTCTTCATGAAGTAGTCCCAATATATCTGGTGTCTTTGTAGTTAGATTCCAAAAATTCTTCCCACTCTTATTATTTCTCTTGCCAATTAGAGTTCGAAGGAGGATTCTTTAGAAGAGGTTGGTATTCGATGATGTCCCCGACTCCCTTATCTAAGAGGAACTTTTGAAGTAAATATGGGACAATGAAAAGAAATTCGTTGTGAATTTCTGTATAAAATTTGTTTTTGATGGTTTCGACTTACTCTCTATCTTCAATCACTTTCTCTTCAATGTAATTTGACACAATCTTTTTGAACCACTCGTTGAGGTTTTTTCTTCCTCCGTTTATGATTTTGTGCATCAATTTATCACCGGGAGCGAGTCTGTGCATTAGATTGACTGAGGTATTCGTACAATGCTTCTAGAATGACTTCCAGGAATCGTTTGCGTGTCTCCAAAAATAACTGAGTGTGTGCTTTGACTAGCATCGATTGATTTCTTCTTGCCTTTTTTTGATGTAATTGGTAATTTTACACTCCCACCATTCGTGTATGTCCTCCAAGGTTAACATCTATGTGCCTTTTTTCTATGCATGCCTACGTTTATAAGAACTACTGAAAATGGAACCAATGTTGTAGTCTAAGGGAAAGTAAGAGAAGCTACTGATTGATCCTTACATAGATCAATACATGATACAACATCATATATAGAACCACATAGATATACAAATAGACATACACAAGTAGTGGGAGAACCATCAATGCATTTTATTATATAGCCAAAACAGTCTCTGTCTTTCCATTACACACACAAAAAAACACACACACACACACACACACATATACGATGTATATTTACCAGTTGGTTACATTTCCTAACTGTTCGATCGGTCGAATCTAATTTTCTATTCGATCAATTTTCATAACCAACCATTGCAGTTGACCTGGCTAGTCAACTGGAAGGCCTATTTGGTAGAGACAACCAACCCCTACAACAATAAGTAATTTTATTTTTTTATAAATAGATATTAAAAATAAGAATAGAGGGCTCTTGGATCTTGTATGCCAATGATCTTGTAAGGAGACTCTTATTAGCAACATTGTTAATAAATTTGTAGTTTTTCATTTATGGATAAGAGTTATCTCACATCTCATGTATGACTACTATTGGATTTTAGTAAGTTTATGTCAAGGAATGTTTTCATTGTTCATATTCTTGTTGGTATATACATGCTAACATTGTTTTGAAAAAATAATTGAGCAAAGACTTTTATGGTGAACTTGAGGATATAACTAATTCTTACATAGTGTATTTACTGATTTCTATTTTTTAGGAATTCTTTTTAATTAGTACAATGCCATGTTTGTAATGTACTTAACCATCAAAAACAATAGAAAAAGAACAATATTTAGAGAAATATAAGTGAAAAATACTAAATACAAGAGACAATGAGATTAAACCTACATAACATAACTCTT
This sequence comes from Picea mariana, assembly GCA_032191745.1. NCBI lineage: Eukaryota > Viridiplantae > Streptophyta > Pinopsida > Pinales > Pinaceae > Picea > Picea mariana. The sequence goes on along the minus strand of JASDQU010684784.1, from coordinate 24,355 downwards.
GTATTGATAATTATACAAGAAAGATAAATTCTCATGGGCCTTTTTGAGGGAGAATGATCCTTTGAGAAAAGCTCCTATACAATAAAAATACTTGACAAAACATTACCTATCATTCTATATCTATAAATAGTTGCTTACTAGCAAAACCGTAACTAGTTGTGGTCCCAACAAATCAGTACCAACCACCTTGTGGGACTTACTTAATAAGGATAACCCTTTTACTTAAAGTAACTATCCTACTACCTATCGAATGGGACTATTCAAAGAATGCCTCATACTTTGATTGACTAAATCTTAAGTACCCCAAAACTAGGGAGGTTAGAGTAGGACCCTAATAGGCCCTTCCCCTTCAAAAGTAGAATTTTCCTCAAAGAAGGAGGTGTGGAAATTATTGTCAAATTGATGTTACTTTCAAAGTGGAATCTTAATGAGACATATACTTTCATTGTATTAAGACTTCTGAAATAATGCATTGGTAGAGTTGATGATCTCTAGTGGTTATTACTACTTTTAGTTATAAAAAAATGGACCCTTCTTCATTAAGTTTTGAAACGCCAATCTAAAGTCAATAATTTGGTCTCATAACCTTCTTAAATATGACGCATGAAATACTAGATGGATCTTGGAGTGGGAAAGAAGAGACAATTTGTAGGCAACTTCTCTAATGCACTAGAGGATCTGATAATGTCCATAGAACTTTGGTGCTAGATTCTAGTGGCCCTTGTCTCCGAGGAAGTATTGATTATAGTGTTGAAGGTGAAGAAACACTTGATCCCATTATACTTGTTGGTTTACTTATTGTTTCATTCTATTTTAAGCTAAAGTGATACTGTCATTAAGTGTGTGGATAATTACACTCTAATGTTAAGGATGCAATCCACTTCTAGAACCGTGGATGTGCTTGGTATATATGAATCCATGGAATTTTTGTTTTTCTAGAGAAAAATTTGCATGGTGACATTTTAGTAGTATCAGGATAAGTGTTACTATACCACCATTAGTGAGGGGTAACCAATAAACTTATTGGTGCTCTTGGTGTGAGGAAAAACATATCAAATAGGTTTCCAAGCACTTGATGCCCAATTATATTTGACCATTAGTTTGGGTATGTTAAGCTCTGTTCATGTTCAACTATGTGCCTTGCAGTTTTAATAACTCCTACAARAATTTACTAGTGAATATGGGATCATGATCTGACACAATGGAAGTGGGTTTTCCATGTAACTTAAAAATATGATCCATGAAAACTTGAGCAATTGTGGATGGTTTAAATTGGTTCAGTAAGGAACAAAGCCGGGCATATTTGGAAAGGTAGTCAACTACATCCATGATGACCAATTGCCTTATTTTGGGAGGCCCACTATAAAATCCATGGAAATGTCAATCTAAATAGTGGATGGTATTGGTAGTGTCTGCAATGCCATGGGAGTCTTCACTATATCATCCTTGTTCTTTTGAAAAGTTTCACACTCAACTACAAAATTATAGATGTCCTTTTTCATTCCTCCCCAAAATAAATAGAACTTAGCTCATTTATAGGGTTTTTGAAATATAGAGTAGCCCATTATGGGAGATGAAAATCCTCTAACACCCTCTATTTAAAAGTAGAATTTCACACCAAAAAAATGTTCCCTTTATACCAGAAAGTATCCTTCTGCCAAGTATATCCCATAGGGGGGTTGGGGTCCTCCTACAGTATTTGGATGAGTTGAGCCACTTTGTCCAAGCATTCTTGATGGGCCTCTTTAATCTAGTTTGTTACTAGTATAGAGAAAACAAAGAGAGATCCTTTCATATTTTCTAGAAAAAGAATTGGCCACCAAATTATTTTTTCCCTTCTTTTATATAATCTCATAATCATACCCTAACATCGAAGTGACCCACTTATGATACTCTGGTGAAAAAAACCTCTATTCTAAAACATAATATAGAATATGATGGTATTTTTCGATTTGGAAGTGCTTCCCAATAAGATACGAGTTCCAAGTAACAATTGCATGAAGGATGACCATCTTTTTTTTCTCATACACGAATTTTCCAAAATTTCAGTCACATAGTTGTTTACTAGTGAATGCCAATGGGAGCCCATATTGCATTAACAATACTCCAAGACCTCAACTTGAAGCATCACATTCCAAGGCAAAATCCTTATTGAATTTGGGTATTACTAAGACCCTATAGTACACATGGATTCCTTTAAAGTGAACAAGGCCTTTGTAAAGACATCATTCATACCAAGGCACTCTTTTTTGATAACACAATTAAAGAGGAAACAATGTGATAGGCCCTAGAATAAAAACAAGAATGTTGTACTCCTAAGCTCAATACTATAAATGTCAACCTGGGGTTCATACAAACTTGAGAGGTACTGTGAACTATATGTGGAGGCCCCACACATGAATCTATCTAATGGTTGGAATTGTGATATACCAGGTCTTACTCTAAATTCTTTAGTGAGGGAGAAACCATAAACACTAATCTAAGCAATGAAAGCTTGAAAGCTAATCTATGAATTAAAAAGCAGGAAGTATTGCAAATATAACTCATAAAATAGAATTTTAGAAGACACAATAGTTCAATGACCATGTAGGCTTGTGAGGCTACAAATATGGGTGCTGATATGAGATACTAGAACAAATCTAAAATATAATCATGTTGGAAAACCAAATTGCAGCTATCTAGGAAAGCAAAGCACTCACTAGTTCTAATTTAGTCTATTGCATGAAATGAATTCAAGATTATTTTAATGAATCAACTATGTTAAAAAAATAGGAAAGCGGAAAAATAAAATAAAATAAATGCATAAATAAAACACAGACGATACACAATACAATAGAGACACAGATATACGTGGTTCACCCAGTGTGGGCTATGTCCACCAGAGAAATTTCTAGGTCCTTCCTTATTATTATCTAGCAAAATGAAGGGATACAACCTACAACACACCTCCTATAACTTCCTCTTTTTTCTCTCACAATATCCTCTCTCAGAATACAATATTCACGATAATACAAAGCTGCAATACAATTACCTCATAAACGAGGGTTTCCTTCTAGGGAAAAAAACCCTAAAAATAAATTCTACCATCATATCTATGACCTTATAATGAATGGTCCGGATTGACTATGAAATTAAAATATTTTACAAGGTGACTGTTGTGAGGGGGAAAGCCCCCTGACACCCTCTTGTTAGGGAATGGGGTCCAAGCACAACTAAAAAAAACATTTGAATCAAGAATCTTATCAGGCTCCACAACGAACACAACTAGTCCCTCATAAGTAATCATAGTGTTGGCACAGGGACAAACCCAGGGTTTAACGCTCAAGAGCACACCAAAAAAACCCTAACTACCGGCCCTTTCGGCAACACCTGTGAAGCAGATGAAGTCTCACCCGAGGTAGAGGCAGAGGTGGTTACAAGACTCATATATCTGCAACCTTAGCTAGGACATAGATATGTGATTGTAATGCCTTAACAAATCACTTAGTTATTACAGTTCATCAATATTAAACCAACATCTACTTCGCAGACAAAACCCTAATTACAGAGCATCACAGTATTCAACCAGATCTAGAATGTTCAAGCACTAATCACATCCAAATAGGTCATATCTATCATTCATCCATATTATTAAACACATAGCATCAACATATCTATCTATCATTCATCTATATCAAAGCATCTAAACAAGTAAACACATAAACACATCAATACATTGCACAAAGAAACCATAACACAAGATATATGTGGTTCACCCCCACCCTAGGGCTATGTCCACCAACTCTTCTTCTCTTTATTATCTTCTGTCAAGCTTCTTACATGCACAAAGCATCAGAACCCTACTCCGCATAGGACATGAGATCTATGCACACTTCGCTAGATCCTCCTTCCCCAAGTAGATCTAGGCAAAGAGCCTTACATAGTCTGCACACAAAGCACTACAGATGACTTGAACTTAGCTCTGCAAGTCTTAATCATGTCTTCTTTCACATAGCTATTACTAGCACTCAGCCATCGGTCACTACTTACATCGCCTAGATTTCTATTTATACATTACAAAATAGGCCTAAGCATGGGTAAACCCATGGGCTGACATCCTCATACCCGTTACATAACCCCAAAACACAAAAATCCCTAAAGAGGAGCTGAGATCCCATGATCTCTGCTTTTTCTAGTGCTCCACCTTCGACAACCTATCGAAGTCCCAAAAATAGGTCAAACATGTCCAAGGATCCTAAAAACTTGGTCAAGGGCCAACATGCCCCCAACACTCACCTGTGACTCATCCTGTGTCACTCTGATCTGTGTAATTAAGCCTCAAAAGCCTCAAGCTTGGCTTGATCTTCTTTGACTTGCTGCTGTGCCATGGCCTCCTACTCAATGAACTCTTGGATGGATGCTTCATTGACAAGTCCTTCTAGGCGTTGTTCAGCTGCAGTGACGACTTGCTCCAGTTCTGCTCCTCAGCCTTCGATCTCTGAGAACAGTTGGAAAGCCTCATCCTATATAGGTTGGAGCCTCTGAGTCACTTCCATGAATTTTCTCTGAATGGTGTGGACCTACTGTTGAGAAGTGCACTGCTCTTGGGATCTCTTCATCCTTTCAACAACTGACAGGGGCTTCAACTACGCCTGTATGTTTTATGCTTGCTGCTTCGCCTCCTAGAGATGTGATTCCAGTGAATTCATTTTTGTATTCTCAGTGATTCGCTTGTAAGTATGGGCACTACGATCACTCAGTTGTTTACATTCCATGGCAAGGGTCTTTATTCTCTCGACTTTGCTTTAGGTAGTTGCTTCTCTTTGATCCCTCACCTCCTGCGGAGTGCTGGGTACTATTCGGAGCTCTAAGTATGCTATTCTTTGTTGTAGTTTTTGGATAACTTCTGCGAGCTGCTCTACTTTATGTTCAACTCAGTGTTCTACTTTTGGCTCTAAACCTGTCACAGAGCAAAGTGCTATGTTGACTTCTTCTTTCACTTCGAGTTGTTTTGCAGGAAACTTTTCTTTTTCTTGCTGAATTTGTGCTTTCTCCTCTTCAAACTTTGTTTGGAGAGAAACCTTCTCCTGCTCCACAACTCGACGTTGTTCTACGACTACTTCTTGCACTTGCTTCAAGGCCTGGGTGGTGTTAGGACCACATAATGTAAATTTTTGCCCACACTTTTTGCCACCATTACACTCTTGTTTCACTCACATTTAAACTCATATTATCACTTTACCCTATCTTTCCAAAGGTATACAACGTCTCTTCTCTTTACTGTATGTTTAATCTGTTTTGCATATAATTTTACATTACTCTCGTACTTAACTATTGATCAGAAACGTATAAGTGTTGAAACAATTCGGACTGCAGATTAGCATTGAGGCCCGTTGTTGAAACAATAAAAGCACGCAACCCCATGGATGAAACAAAAACTCACACAGAAGAAGCTATTACACAGTCCGTGGTCAACGATGCTGAAACTCACACAGAAGAAGTTGTTACACAGTCCGTGGACAACAATGCTGAAACTCACAGAAGAAGCTGCTACACACGATGCTGAAACTCACACAGAAGAAGCTGTTACACAGTCCATGATCAACGATGCTGAAAAAACAACACAATCTGTTACATTGACCACAGCCGCACCTCGAGCTAGCATGTCTGAGACCAAGTTGCCGAAACAGTTAGAATGAAAATCCTATGGCTGAAACAGCTCATGATTCGCGATGCTAAAACAACATACAACAGCCGTAACAAGAAGACAAAGAAAGAAGCTGTTACTCCAGCCGCCACAGGAACACCTCACTCAGCACTTGTAATAGCATTCTATTGCGAGAGACTAGGGTATCCTATTCCAGTTTAGAAAGTCGATTTGACTAAGAATAGGACTCAGATATACACCTGTAATTTGTTAATCAATTGTATCGAAGGAATTCTCCTCTTTAAATAAGAGGAAATCATCATTCGATGGATCTTCAGTTTTTGTACTAAGAAGGGTTTACAGAGAAGGACGTACTTCATTTCATATTGTAATATGATACATTGACAGATGAATAAAAGACTGTTCTGATCATTTCTCTCTAGCCTTTTCTTTTCAGGGGAATCTTGTGAGAAGGGAGGGCCCACCTTCTTCACAAGATTCACCCATTAGCTTTATAGTGTGCTAGTATTATTTCTGTTTATGCTTTGAGTAAAATCTGTTTTGCTGAAACACTACTTTATTGAACTCTGTCTTGCTACTACATTGTTTTCATATGATTCATGTTTGAGTAACTGTTAAGCATTCTAGTTAGCAACCTTGCTTGGTGGATTTATGAAAGCTTGATAATCAAAGACTGGTGCTGAAGGTTCCTACTTGGGAATTAGGGTCCTGTTCTCTGTTAGAGATAGTTAGCCTTCAATTATTTTAATGAGTGTGCTAATCAGAGACTGGTGCTAAAGGTTCCTTC
>JASDQU010684783.1:3220-16489 GCA_032191745.1 Picea mariana | reverse complement strand
AGAAGTGGAGGGTTGTGAAGGCTGACTAGATGAAGATGGATGCTGAGGGAATCAATTACAGAAGATTCCCAACTGGGCATTTTTAGGGGGAATAAGTCCAACACCTTATTGATAGCATCCTCATAGGTTATAGGTTTATTCTTAGTACATTCTATTTGCAAATATTATCTTATACTATTTAGTTAGTCTTAAAAAAAAATATGTTTTTTAAGAAATAATGGTTGTACTTTTATTTAAAAAAAAACATATCATTTTCCTTGATTAAAAATATATATATTCTCGCTTAAAAATTATTCAATAGTATAAATTATTTTAAAAAGATAATATATCATTATATAGGTATTCATTAAAAAAATAATAATGTTTTTTTAAATAATGATTATATTTTTATGTTTAAAAAATATATCATTTTTCATACTTTTAAAAAATATTCAATAAAATGAATTAGATGTTATAATGTTATTTCTTTATAATTTTTTTTTTTTTAAATAAAAAGTATTGTATTACTTTGCTTTAGCAAAAAACATACATGTAACAATATCAACACTTTAGAAATAATGCCTTAGTCAACCATTCAATTGTTTTAAATATGAAATAAATGTTGCATATAAGATGTTTATATCATTAAAGAAGATGACAACATATAGGTTAGAGGTTAGTTTTAGGCTAGGGGTATTAAAGTTAGGGTTTGTTTGAAGTATTAGAGAGTTGTTGTTTTTTTATCATAATACTCATAGGCTAGGTCTTAGATCAGTGCGTTTCCTAGGGTTAATGGAGTCAAAGGGAGGACGCAAGAAATGATGGATCAAATAATGTAATAAGGCTAAGGACTAGAGGATTTAGCCTTGAGGTGTTACTAGAGCAAGGCCTCAAGGACACAAACCCTAGGGGAGAGAGGCTCACCTTGGTGTAGATGAACTAGGCCTCGGTGCTCTCTCCTCCTTCTTTAACTCAATGGAAATTACGGCTAGCTGAAAATGAAGCATAAAACCAAGAAAAGAGGGTTTGATGAAGAAGAGTGTTGCTACAGTAAGGCTCTATCAGCAAACCCTAGAAAAATCGGCCCCAAGTGTAGAGAACCTAGGCTTAAGACATCTCCTTCTTCTCGGTTTAAGGATAGTACGACTAGCAAATGAAGAGGGAAAAGATGAGTGTAGCTAAGGCTAGGCTCAATCCTCTTCGACATGAAATAATAGAGTGTTTCTATGGCAAGGCTCTATCTCATTTCAGCAAACAAAATGGCTAGAAATCTTGATAGGGACATGAGACAAGGACCTACAATGTGCACTTGTCCCCTAGGGTTTATTCAGCAAATTATAACCATAAATGAAAGAGAAATAAGAATACAACCATTCATTCAAGAAGTTTTGTAGAAATTTACTTACATTTGACCAAGAAATCAAGTAGCAAACCCTAGTTGTAACACCTTCCACCAAGATAAATGCCAAAAATGCCAAGAAAAATCTTCCTTCAACAAGTGCGCCTCACTATTTCAGCCAAAACCCTAGAATAGGGCACAAATTTCAGACCTCACCAAGTGATGAGTGAGTGATGATGAAAAAATGAAGGTGAAAATCCTTCATTTATACTGTATCAATGACCTAATTTACTTTTAGTTCATAAAAAGGTTGACAAGGCCAAAATATTGAAAATTATATTGTTCTACATTAAATTGTCAAATCTAAACCCTAATCAAGATGAAAAGAGATAAAAATCCCCTCTAAGTGGGACGTTAGCCCCTTCTAGACAAAATGAAGCATCCTGGAGTAAAACATTAGCCCTCCTTGGGATTCTCCAACCTGCCACACGTGCCACTACTGCCCAATCTGCCTCCCAAGATGTCCAATAGGCTGGATGATGTCATTGTCATCAAGGGTGATGTCCCAGGCCTTCCAAGGCCAACGTTCCACTAAAAAGAGATCAACTCCCCTAGTTCGAGTTGTGTCAGGGTGCCTCTGGTGGAACACCCTCTTCTTCTCTGGTGTGAAGCCCCTGATCCATCTCTATCATGTCTCTGCCCCCTGATGGGGTCTCATCATCCACCTGATGGGCTCTTCATCCCCATGGAGGTCTGAACTGATCATCTTCGCATGTGTACCAGTCCAAAATGGTACCTGTCCGTCGGGCATGTTCCTGCACATCAAAATTTATTCCCTCCATGGGCTCATCAGTCACAGGGATCATAGCAATTTCAATCACATTTCATCATCAATATTATTAAACATGTGCATAAAATCCCTAATACATCAGTCAACAACTCAAAGATGGTACACAAGCCTATAATACAAGTCTAGAGAAAAGGACAAGGCGTCCTATTGGGCTAGTGTCCCCAGAAGAAGGAATGTTCCTGGAAGAGACCTCATCCAAGCCATGTAAGTGGGTGGTGTGGTCAGGGGATGTCCAAACATGTGGGTGTAGTGTGGGCCAAGGATGCAAAAATATTACCTGTGGGTGCCTTTGTAGAAGGCGAGTTGTACCTGTCATGGATGTACTTTTTCCAAGCCAATTATTGCCTTTTATTCTTTATTCTTTTATTCTTTTATCTTTTATTGCTTTTTTTTCAAGAGGTAATCAAGGGACATTTCCCTGGCGTGGTGACCAGTGGTGACAGTGTTACCCACAAGTATTTTCATAGAAATGAGAAGGTTGGCTCGTGATGAGACCCCCTTTACCTTGGCCATGCAACCAAGAGTCACTGCCTTGGCATGGTGACCAGCTAATGGAAATGTCATACTGTTAGATACCCATGGATCTAATAGGCTGGCTCGTGTTGTTTTTTTTCTTATTTTTCCGGGTCCCTCTTGTTTCTTGTTGAGAAGATTTTTTTTTCTTTCTCGGGGAACCCTGGGTGAAGAATCTCGAGGTTTTATTTTTAGGATTTTATCTCTTACCAGCTTGCTTTTACCTTCTAGGCCTTTAGCCCCTTCTTCCCACGAAATAAGGTGCAATCTTGAAAATAGGTCAACCCAATGTCTGGACAAGTGGAATGGGATAGGTGAGCGGGAAATAAGATGGAAAAGTGATACTTTGATGGGAGCGGACGATGGATTCTCATAAATTCCCCCAGTGGAAAACCAAAAACTACAGACACAGGCTTGCTAGGGCACCCTGTCAATTCCCCTAAACATGGTCAAGTGGGCAAGTGTAAGATCCAAGCAGTCGTTAGAAATAAAAGGAATCAGATGCATACATTCAATGGTTTTGATGATCAAAGTGACACATACCATGATACCTGGACTAATTACATCATGGAGAAAGAACCTTCTCTGACACAGTACCAAGCCAATGGTTGTGGATGTTATTGCTGCTGACAAGACAAAGATGCGGGAAGAAAGAAAAGGTGGGCCCTCCAACACCATTCTAAATTCAATCCTGCTCTCGGTACTCCATGTCTAGTACCTATGGGCCTCAAGAAATGATCTCCTAGTTATCCCTGAAAGTGGGGGATAACATTTGGCTTCAACTCTGGGACATGTGCTCACTGTAGAGCGCATGATAACCTCAACCTCTTTGGCATAGCCTGCTGACCTGCTCGATCTCAATAGAAGCATTAGTATCAAAATTTGGGGTGGTAATGCCACCCCAGCATAGATATACTGAAATAAAATAATCACTAGTGTGTATGCGAAACAAGCTACTTACTTATACCTACCTGTTGGTTGGATGTTGGATGTAGTCAAACAACTAGTGAAGCCAATCCAACAATGTCCCACAATACCTACCTTTGTGCTTCATCATAGACCAAAATAGTGATCAATCAAGCACAAAAATGACATGGGTCAGAACATATATCATATCATCAGAAATCACAAACTCTAACTCATGGAGGTGGGTGGGAGGGATAAAATTGTGCCAAGTCAGTTTTTGAGGAAAGTACTCAATCCACNAGAACCTTCTCTGACATAGTACCAAGCCGATGGTGGTGGATGCTGTTGCTGCTGACAAGACAAAGATGCTGGAGGAAAGAAAAGGTGGGCCCTCCAACACCATGCTAAAGTCAATCCTGCTCTCAGTACTCCATGTCTAGGACCTGTGGGCCTCGAGAAATGATCTCCTAGTTATCCCTGAAAGTGGGGGATAACATCTGGCTTCAACTCTGGGACATGTGCTCACCGTAGAGTGCATGAGAACCTCAACATCTCTGGCATAACCTGTTGACCTTATCGATCTCAATAGAAGCATTAGTATCAAAATTTGGGGTGGTAATGCCACCCCAACATAGATATACTGAAATAAAATAATCACTAGTGTGTATGCGAAACAAGCTACTTACCTGTACCTACCTGTTGGTTGGATGTTGGATGTAGTCAAACAACCAATGAAGCTAATCCAACAACGTCCCACAATACCTGCCTTTGTGCTTTATCATAGACCAAAATAGTGATAAATCAAGCACAAAAATGACATGGGTTAGAACATATATCATATCATCAGAAATCACAAACACTAACTCATGGAGGTGGGTGGGAGGGATAAAATTGTGCCAAGTCAGTTTTTGAGGAATGTACTCAATCCACTTCAGGAAGGGGTCATGAAAAGTACAAGGTTCATAATACTGAATCAAAGGATCGAAAAAATAGCTACCAGGAACGTCTTCACATTGTGAAGCTCGAGAAGGGATTGACAAATATCTAGCAGACAACTGGAAAACTCTCAAGGGAAAGTCAAAAAACTGAGATGATGGACTCAAATCTATAGTTTTCAACCAACCCTTGGATTCTTGAGTTTGCTTCAGAGGAAAATCAATAGAAAATATATAATTTCCAACTACACCTTTAATGATACATCAAGGTAAGGCAATAAGAGGTGGCTGGGGAAAAAGGTCATGAGAATCCTTCTTCAGGAAAACGTTATTTTTTCTCCCATCAAAACCCGAGCACAGTGGTGGTTGATAGTCATTTTCATAGGGTAAATCTAAGTGCTTTGAGCAGTAATCATCAAAGACCTCAAGGTAAGACCAAAAATCATCAGGCAAATATGGTACTTGGTCAACCTTGGGTGTTTGGGGAGCATCGGTAAAAATCTCATCTCCTTGTTTCCACGAGTCAAGAACTTGCTGTGATAATTGCAAAGGAAACACTCGGAGACGACTCTTTATGTCATAGATGGGATCCATATCATAACCAAATGCATCCCACTTGTGTCTCCCAACATGTATGAACTCATCAATATCAACTAAGTCAGTGTCAATATCATAACATGGAGAGTTAAAAACATTCAAAATCTCACCCATTTCCTCCTCTTTTCTTAAATCATAGAGTAGGTAATCATCGAAATCTTGGAGAGGAGGGTAACTCACTTTTTCTTCTTGTGCAAGAGATTCAAGGACTTGGGTATCTTTAACATGCATTATTGTTTTATCCTCATGAGTTGCCCCTTCATCTTTTGTTGTACAACAAGGAAGATGCTCTTTGTTCGGGGGTTCCATTTCTCCATCACTTTCTGAATTATGGAACAAGGTATCATCAAAATCCTGAAAAGGAAAGAAACTAACCTGATCGTCTTGTTGTTGTGTAGGTGGAGAAGGCTTGTGGATTGCTTCATTAGGAGGAGGAGGGCATGTTGATACTTCATCATTGGGTTCCTGCTCCTCAGCTGTGTCTTCAACAATCCCTGGTTGATCTGAGGTTTGTTCCCCTTCTACTTGGAAATCAACAATGAAGTTCTTAGGGGAAAACAAACTTTCCCTACTAAGAGTACCTAAGGTAAATAGGTATCTTATTTCAGGCAAGGAGATGTTCTCCTCAATTCTTTCAGCCATCTTGTAAGCTTCATCGAGCATCTTCGGGGACCTCTTATGAAGGAGAAAACCCATATGTCCCAAAAGTGCACAAGTAAAGAGATGGACAAGGTACTCCTCTTCGGGATGATGACTTTCAGGAGCTTGATACAACATGTTCTCAAATATATCCTGGAAGTCTCTGACAGTTTCATCTTTAGCTTGCTTTATATGCTCAAGCTCTTCCAATAGCACTGGGATATCTTCCAACTGGATACCCCATCTCTCGAGAAAGATTTTTTCAAATTGCTCCATAGTCATGATGATGGCATTAGGGAGGTTGTCATACCACTCTTTGGAATTGCAACAAAGAGTGGTAGAGAAAAGTTTCATGACCACGTCTTCAACATAATCATCGATAGGGTAGGATAGGAAGAAGTTCCAAAAATTTCCCATGTGATAGTCAGCTCTCTCTCTATCACCACGAGTGAATCCAGGGAACACATTTATGTATTCAAAGGGAATTTGTTGAAGATACCCCGATATGTTACTCATGTCTAAGGGCTTGTAGTTCTTGGGATCCCATTGTGAAGTCATTGTTGGCTTCGTCATTAGTGGAGTTACCAGATAATTTTCTTGAAACTATCAAAGGATAAGGGAAAAAACCCTAAGTGGAGTTTCCAGGTAAGCTTGTAAGAATATTGAGGCAAGGCTTACCAAAAAGTGTCGTCTTGAGTAGAATTGACTCAGTGTTCTTTGGCAACGACGCCAAAATGTTATCTCACAGTTTTTAGTTTAGAAAAGTAGATAGATGAAAGGATTTCAAACTGCGTAACTGGAACCAATCCCACCCAATGTCACCTCAATGGGATGGTTCTTTATGTTTAGGGAGATATGGCTTAGGGGAGATGTCCCTGGTGACCTGGGGTTTTGAGAAGGCAAAGATTTAAGATCTAAAAGATAAATTCCCCCCTCACAAGTCACCACCTGATCATAAAGTTTAGTTTATAGCCAATCTGGAAGTAATAACCAAGAAGTATCACCTACCCAATAACAAATAAACAATGAAACTACATGTGCAAGTTTGCTTGCTGGTTAGTACTTCATATAATAAATGAATTTTTGATAATAAGCAATTGATAAACAATATTATTGATGAAGAAAATCAAAGTTGTACAATAGCAATGATTACAATAGCACTTCACAATAAATGCTAATGGCATTTAATGTAACAATATCAACACTTTAGAAATAACACCTTAGTCAACCATTCAATTGCTTTAAATATGAAATAAATGCTGCATATAAGATGTTTATAGCATTAAAGAAGACGACATCATATAGGTTAGAGGTTAGTTTTAGGCTAGGGTTAGTAAAGTTAGGGTTTGTTCGAAGTATTAGAGAGTTGTTGTTTTTTATCACAATACTCATAGGCTAGGTCTTAGATGAGTGCGTTTCCTAGGGTTAATGGAGTCAAAGGGAGGACGCAAGAGATGAAGGATAAAATAATGTAATAAGGCTAAGGACTAGAGGATTTAGCCTTGAGGTGTTACTAGAGCAAGGCCTCAAGGACACAAATCCTAGGGGAGAGAGGCTCACCTTGGTGTATATGAACTAGGCCTCGGTGCTCTGTCCTCCTTCCTTAAATCACTAGCAATTACGGCTAGCTGAAAATGAAGCATAAAAACAAGACAAGAGGGTTTGATAAAGAAGAGTGTTGCTACAACAAGGCTCAATCAACAAACCCTAGAAAAATTGGCACCAAGTGTAGAGAACCTATGCTTAAGGCGTCTCCTTCTTCTCATTTTAAGGATAGTATGGGTAGCAAATGAAGAGGGGAAAGATGAGTGTAGCTAAGGATAGGCTCAATCCTCTTCAACATGAAAGAGTAGAGTGTTGCTATGGCAGAAATATCCTTTATCTCATTTCAACAAACAAAATGGTTAGAAATATTGACAGGGACATGAGACAAGGACCTAAAATGTGTGCTTGTCCCCTAGGGTTTATTCAACAAATTATAACCATAAATGCAAGAGAAATAAGACTACAACCATTCATTCAAAAAGTTTTGAATAAATTTACTTACATTTGACCAAGAAATCAAGTAGCAAACCCTAGTTGTAACACCTTCCACCAAGATAAATGCCAAAAATGCCAAGAAAAATCTTCCTTCAACAAGTGTGCCTAACTATTTCAGCCAAAACCCTAGAATAGGGCACGAATTCTATACCTCACCAAGTGGTGAGTGAGTGATGATGAAAAAATGAAGGTGAAAATCCTTCATTTATACTGTATCAATGACCTAATTTACTTTAGGTCATAAAAAGGCCGACAAGGCCAAAATATTGAAAATTATATTGTTTTACATTAAATTGTCAAATCTAAACCCTAATCAAGCTTAAAAGAGATAAAAATCCCCTCTAAGTGGGACGTTAGCCCCTTCTAGGGAAAATAAAGCATCCTAGAGAAAAACATTATCCCTCCTTGTGCTTCTCCAACATGCCACACGTGCCACTGCTGCCCAGTCTGCCTCCCAAGATGTCCAATAGGCTGGATGATGTCATGGTCATCAAGGGTGATGTCCCAGGCCTTCCAAGGCCAATGTTCCATTGAAAAGGGCTCAAACCCCCTAGGTCAAGCTGTGTCGGGGTGCCTCTGGTGTAACTTCCTCTTCGTCTTTGGTGTGAAGCCCCTGATCCATCTCTATCCTGTCTTTGCCCCTTGATGGGGTCTCATCATCCACTTGATGGGATCTTCAGCCCCATGGAGGTCCAAACTAATCATCTCCCCATGTGTATCGGTCCAAAATGGTACCTTTCCGTTGAGCATGCTCTTGCACATCAAAAGCTACTCCCTCCATGGGCTCATCAGTCATAGGGATCATAGAAATGTCAATCACATTTCATCATCAATATTATTAAACATGTGCATAAAATCCCTAATACATCAGTGAACAACTCAAAGATGTTACACAAGCCTACAATACAAGTCTGGAGAAAAGGACAAGGTGTCCTATTGGGCTAGTGTCCGCAGAAGAAGGAAAGTTCTGGGAAGAGACCTCATCCAAGCCATGTAAGTGGGTGGTGTGGTCAGGGGATGTCCAAACATGTGGGTGCAATGTGGGCCAAGGATGAAAAAATATTACCTGTGGATGCCTTTGTAGAGGGCGAGCTATACCTTTCATGGATGTACTTTTTCCAAGCCCATTCTTGCCTTTTATTCTTTATTCTTTTATTCTTTTATATTTTATTCTTTTATCTTTTATTGCTTTTTGTTCAAGAGCTAATTAGGGGACATTTCCCTGGCATGGTGACCAGTGGTGACAGCGTTACCCACAAGTATTTTCACAGAAATGAGAAGGATGGCTCGTGATGAGACCCCCTTTCCCTTGTCCATGCAACCAAGAGTCACTGCCCTAGCGTGGTGACCAACTAATGGAAATGTCATACTATTAGATACCCATGGACCTAATAGGATGGCTCGTGATGAGACCCCCTATCCTCTGGTTAGGCCTTTTTTTTTATTATTTTTTCGGGTCCCTCTTGTTTCTTGCTGAGAATATTTTTATTTCTTTCTTGGGGATCCCTGGGCGAAGAATCTCGAGGTTTTATTTTTAGGATTTTATCTCTTACCATCTTTCTTTTACCTTCTGGGCCTTTAGCCCCTTCTTCCCACGAGATAAGGTGCAATCTTGAAAATAGGTCAAACCAATGTCTGGACAAGTGGAATGGGATAGGTGAGCGGAAAAGAAGATGGAAAAGTGATACTATGATGGGAGCGGATGATGGCTTCTCAAAAATTCCCCCAGTGGCAAACCAAAACCTACAGACACAGGGCTTCTAAGGAACCCTGTCAATTCCCCCAAACATGGTCAAGTGGGCAAGTGTAAGATCCAAGCAGTTGTTAGAAATAAAAGGANCAAAGTGACACATACCATGATACCTGGACTAATTACCTCATGGAGGAAGAAACTTCTCTGACACAGGACCAAGTCGATGGTGGTGGATGTTGCTGCTGATGACAAGACAAAGATGTTGGAAGAAAGAAAAGGTGGGCCCTCCAGGGCTATGCTAAAGTCAATCCTTCTCTCGGTACTCCATGTCTAGGACCTGTGGGCCTTGAGACATGATTTCCTAGTTATCCCTGAAAGTGGGGGTTAACAGGGCCCTGTAAGGCGTTCTTTCTGCAATTGTAACGACACTTTGTCTCCCACCTGAAACTTGTGTGGCACCTAGTGCTGATCATGGCACTGCTTGTACCTGGCATTGGACTTCTGTAAAATATCTTGAACCTGTTGGTGGATGTGATGGATTTTCTCAATGAACCAGGAGGCTTTGTCACCCTCAGTTGGATCAGGTGATGAATCAGTCGGGGTGGTCGCAAGAGGTAGTGCAACATCCATGGGACTCAATGGTTGGAATCCCAACTTGACCTGAAAGGGGATGTGGCCAATTGAGTTGTGTAAGGCTCGGTTGTAGCTATGCTAAACATAAGGAATAATCTCATCCCATGTGCGGGGGTGCTTGGAATTGTACATGTGTAGGATATGCACTATAATCCGATTGATGACCTCAGTTTGGCCGTCTGTCTGGGGGTGGAAGGAAGTGGACTTGCTGAGCTTGGTCTCCAACAGTGACTAGAGGCTCGACCAGAATGTGCTGAGGAACCAACTATCTTGATCTGAGACAATGGTTTGTGGGATTCCAAAATGTACCCAGACTTCTTCAAAGAAGATCTTGGTAGTGGCCTCTGCTGTGTTGCTCTTCTTACAGGTGACCAAGATTGCCATCTTGTAAAAATAATGAACAACCACAAAGACACAGTCGTTTCCCCTCTTGGTGGATGAATGGTCCAACATGTAGTCCATTGATATGGATTCACATGGCATGTTAGGAGTAGGAAGGGGGGGTGTACATGCCCTATTTCTTAGTGGTGGGTTTGGAAATACCACAGACAGTGTAGGACTTGAGATACTTGCTAACATCCTGTCGAAGTTTCATCCAATAGAAATGTTTCTGCAAAACTGCCACTGTATTTTCGACATCGAAGTGTCTTGCCACCCGACTGTAGTGGGCTTCCCAAATCAGCTTCGCTCACTCTCTTGATGGAACATAGATATGGCCCAGTTGGCACAATAACTCATCTTGAAGATGGAAATTAGTGACAATTGAGTTTGTGCCCAACATTTGGTATGCGGTGGTGAAGTCAGGGTCTGTCTCATGGAGGTTGGGCCATCCATATGTCTCATGGTTGAAAGAGTCGAGCATTGTGGTGAGTGTCACGAACGGAGGTCGGCTGAGGAAATCAACGAATCGATTGGTACTACATGTTTTATACTTGATTTTGAGGTGGAACTGCTGCAAGTATGTGGACCACTTCTGATGGCGGTCATTCTGCAATTTTCCCTATGTCTTCATGAATTGCAGTGGTTTATGATCCATGTGGATGACTGTCTACTTCCAGAGAATATAATGTCTCCACTGGTGGTAGGCTTGAACAATGGAGTACATTTATTTTTCGTAAGTAGGGTACTTATAGACAACATCTGATAGTGTCTCACTATGTTAGGACACAAGGTGGTCTTGCTGAATGAGAACTGCGCCCACAACATAGTTTGAAGCATCTGTCTCAATCTCAAAGGGTTGTTGCAGGTCCAGTAATGAAAGTAATGGGGCTAAGAACAAGCGGTTCCTTAAATCATTGAACGCTTGTTGTTGGGACAAGCCCCACACAATTTTTTCCTTACCATCACCCCTGGTTACTTGGTTGAGGGCCCATGTAATATGGGAGAATCCCAACACAAACATGCGATAGAAATTGGCAAGGCCTAAGAAGATTCGAAGTTCAGTGAGTGTGGTTGCGGTTGGCCAATCATGAATGACCTGGATCTTGGATGGATCCACATGCACACCATGCTAATCCATGATGTAGCTTTCGTACTGGACCCTGTCCATGCCGAGGGAGCATTTTTCCAGGTTGGCATATAGCTTGTGCTGGCACAGGGTGTGCAGAACCTACTGACTGTGATGCAAGTGTTCCTCCCAAGTCTTGTTGTAGATGAGGATGTCATCCAGATACACCACTACAAAAGTATTGGTGAAAGGTCGCGGTATATCATCCATCATCCTCATGAAATTTGCTGGAGAATTTTTCAAACCAAAGGGAATGACCAACCATTAAAAAATACCTTCTTTTGACTTGAATGTTGTCTTCCATACATCGGTCTACTCTATAGGGACCTGGTGGTAGCCGGACTTCAGATCAATATTACTGAAGTATTTCCCCCCCTTGATTTGATCAAGGAGGTCGTGGATTATGAGAATCAGGTACCGGTTCTTGACTGTGATTTTATTTAGGGCTCGATAATCAATGCAGAGTCATCAGGTCCCATCTATATTCTGCACCAACACGATTGGGCTCCCACAAGGCAATGAGATGGGATGGATGTGCCCCTTGTGGAGAAACTCTTGGATCTATCGTTTGATATACTCTTTCTATAACAAAGAGCGATGGTAGACTAGCCCATTGGGCAGCGGTGCATCGGGGGTCAAATCGATGGGATGATTGACTTGATAGTGTAGAGGTACCCCAGTAGGTGAGGAGAAGATATATTTGTATTCTTCCATGACCTTGTCCACTTGCTTCTGTTTTTTGGAGAGGTCAGTCACAGAGGCCTTAGATGTGGCCGCAATCTTTCTCTCACACTGAGAGCGAATCACAAAGAAGACAAACTTCCATGTCTGAGAGATGACCTTCCTACATTTCTTGACAAAGATCAAGGAAATAACACTAGGTGGGACTGCCTCGGGTATCCTGTATAATTTCCTGTTCAAAGTAATAATAACACTGCGAGGCATAGACTCATATACAACATGACATTTCCATAAAAAAGGTTGTCCCAAAAGAACATTACAAACTTCGAGAGGAGAAACATCACACAATACCTCATATTTGAAGGGCTTGATGTCGAACGACAGGCGACACTGTTGGTTGATCATGCATAGATCGCTTCCTTGGCGGAGCCATCCAATGGTGTAGGGTTGTAGGTGTGTCATTGTCGRCARGGCTAGCTGATGACAACCTCCTCTGAGATGAGGTTCTTTTGGCTATTGCTATCAACTATAAAGTGAAGTGGGGTGCCTTTTACCCACATATGTGAATGAAAGAGGTGCTTGCCTTCTTCTGGCTCGTTTGGTTCACTAGGTTGGACCTTGGTGGTAGAAACAATGGCACTGGGTTCTGCATCAAAGATCCATCTCCCTCTTCCTTGTTTTGACTCAGAGTCGGAACCCGCATCTAAATCAGAGGCTTTCACCTCAGCCACCAGTGATTTCTTGGAGCGACAATCAATAGTGTTATGCTAGGGGCTCTTATGGAAGTCACACTACTTCCCAGTATCTTTCTTTGTCTTTCCAGTGTCCTTATTTGCTTGTAGCCTAGACTCATTGTGTTGAGGATATCCATATTTTCTATGTCCTTTGTTCTGCTATTTGGGGCTTCCCTTTACTTGCTTCTGATGTGAAGGGTTCCCAAGCCCAAATTGTCGCGTC
>JASDQU010684782.1:36495-50712 GCA_032191745.1 Picea mariana | reverse complement strand
TCATGCTCACACCCGCGAAGCATTAATCCGACTATTTGGTATTCGACCATTTGGTATCCGACTATTTGGTATTCAGCCATTTGGTATCCAACTATTTGGTATTCGGCCATTTCTTCTCACGCAGCCTCCATCACCTTACAGTCTTGGATAATGGCGATAAGGGTGAAATATGGGCGACCTCACTAATATCGTGACCACACGGACCCAGTGTTACAAACATCTCAATAATATCGCGATGTTGGCGATGTTATCTTCAAAATCAGGGTCGGAGATATTTTCCAATATTTTCATTTTTACAACATTGTTTTTCATTCTTACGACATTTTCCGATATTTTCCCCAATGTTGCCAATATTTTCGTTTTTAGACCCTCGGCGATATTTTGCAAGCAAGTGGTCAAATGAAATCCATCACATTTGACAAGCTGGTGGAGAAAGTTGCAGAACGTGAGAAAGCCTTTGGAAAGAAGTCAGCTCCTTCAACTGGCGAGATTGTTTACCTTGCTTGGAAAGACAAGAATAAACAACATGATTCTTCCATAGGAGAAAGCAGCAGAAGAGGACGTGGACGTGGAAGAAAGAGTTTCAAAGGCAGGGAGTAGACTCAACCAAGGTGATAAATCCAATCTTCATTGTACCCGTGTTAACCCTTAGATTTTCTCACTTGGAAATTCTGGGGTTAGGAGCCAATATTACCTTCATCTACTAGCATTCAGACTTTTCTTCAGAGACAGCAATTGATCAGGCCGAGGTTGTCTCCCACCGAGTGAAAGTGCAGAGATTGGTTCAATAGTGATTTTTTGCTTCAGTGACAGAGCTAGCTCAGTTCTTCATGGTTCAAAGAGACAGATTGCTGCTTTCAGCCAGTTCCCTATTTTTTAGGAAATTCCAATTTTTTAGGCGACAATGCCCAGAGACTCACATGACATTTTTGAGCACACTGTATTGTTCCTGGTTGCATTATCAGGCCAATGAACCCTTTCCGAGATGTCATCTAAGTACTTTCTATTTTTAGTAGGCGGAGATCGGGAGGTCAGATGGTTGCATCGTCAAGATCAAGAAATCAGGAGGAACCAAGACATTGTGCAGAAACTGACATATAAAATGAAAGACTGGGAAAATTTTAGTAGCAAAAGGAAATTTGTAGAATATATCCACTACAAGCAGGAACAAAATGCTAGAATCACAAAGAAATGAATAATTAATGCATCAAGTACCTCAATTCGTGGCTGGTGAATCTCAGAAGCATAAAACATCCGCAATTTGAATTTTTGCAATCTATAAGGTTGGTCACTTGCAGTGCGCACTGGAACTGCAAGGAAACAACAAATGATATCAAGATAAAATCAGTGCTTAAGATTGATGTTGATATGTCTAAAATATCATAAGTGAAACCAATATTAGTGTGCAATACATGATACAGTGATTTCTTATGCAACAGAAAGGAATGGCCAATTGTACTAAAGAAAAAGCAAGCAAGATGAGATTACCATCGATTTTATCATAAAAGCAGAAAGGACGCAAGATTTGAACAAAATTCAAATTGTTCTTCTGGCATGCTTCTTCCACAAGGGGTGTTGGAAGCACCATCACAACTGGTGTAATTGTCTCGAGCAAAATTTGTGATAACAGTGAGCTGCCTACATCCATCTTCAATAAAAGAAAACTGGTACTGTATTCAGAAATTAAATCAATTTCCTCGTAATTAACGTTGTCTAGGGGCTGCAAGACCAAAAGTTTGAATTCACATTCTATAAGCGACCTACAAAAAATCACAAATAGTCTTCAACCCTCCAGAAGTGCAACTCTATCTAAACACTTTTTCTGTTCAGATAAAATGCAAACGGTAAAGAGATAAATAAAAATAATAAAAGCACTATAACACACTATGAATGTACAGTCATGAATGAAACAGAAAGGAATGATGAAACTTTGGTTTAAACTTTAAACAATGCTTTCCCGTAGAATAAGATTTATTCTACCCTTGCATATGAAATAATGCTTTCAGAACAAATATGTTAGGGCCTTCCAAAGCAAACACATATATTCCAGATATATTCATTCATAATCCCTGTATACTCCGTGAAGAGGACTTCTATGGTTAAACCCCACAAGGAATCCAAAAATGAAATTATATAAAGCCAGTACTTAGGTAAAATCAGTTATGATTTCAGTCTCCATACAAAGCAACTTCAACAAACTGAAAAAAACATAATAACGTGCATCAATAGTTGAGAAATGTGTTGAGATTATATGGTTAATCTTCACTTGAGGTCACATGCATTGATGTATTGGTGGCTTTATTAAGCCTACACATGGGTAACTAACCCATTTATTGTACTTTACTTTATTTGGCTATATTGGCTAAGGCCAACCTAGTCAACCTCTTGGGGCTAGCGCCCCAACCCTAGAGGATGTGTATAAATACAACACATTCCTTTCGTTTCTATCATTCATTCAATTCAATTATTTGATAAAGGCCTAGGGAAATCTTTTCTATAGCACACCTCTCTTTGATACTTGAGTCTGGATTATGCAGCAACCTTTCTTGGTTATGTTTGATTTCTCTCTCAAGCACACTTATGCCTCTTGAGCGCACTATGTATGGGTTCATATTCTTATGATCAACATTGACTCATTGAGTGCTCTTATAAATCTGCTGTGTTTTACTTAGGGTTTGTTGAAGTGTTCACTGGAGATTTACTATCTCCTTATGATTGCAACATGGTATCAAAGCTAGTGTGAACTCTTCCTTCTCTATCCAGCACTGTTTTAAGGCTGTTTCAGGACTGCAAACTAGAGTTTTCAGCACTGTTTCAGGAGAGCAATAGATTTCTAGGTTTGTTTACCCTCTCTATTACCAGCAGCCTCCTTTTYTGGCATTTTTTGGGGGTTATTCAGCGAATCTAAGGCAAATATTTGCAGATTTGTGTCCTTTCTAGGGCAGCGCACTATTTTCCCTTTCCRGCCAAAATTACTGCTGTTTTTTTTCCGGACAGTGCTGATATTCTTGTGATCCATGGATCGAAAATGGCTTGTTCCCTGCTTTAACTGGGACAACTCCCATATTTAGGCTAATCAGATACAAGCCCTTCTTCGTAGCAAGGGTTTACGGATGTATTTGGTGAAACCTTTCCCCGTCCCCAATGATGACAGTGATGACCTTCTGTTCTTGAAAAAGGATGAAGCCCTTGCATTGCTTAATCTCTGTGTGGAGCCAGATTTTGTTTATCACACCAAGGATAACAAAAGTGCAAAGCAGATTTGGAATGATTTTCACAACTTATTTGGCAGAGTGCACTGCTCAATTCAATCAACTTGAAACTGAGTTATCCAACCTCAAAATGGTAGACTTTGCTAGTGTCAAGGAGTATATTGCAAGGTTCAAGAACCTAAAAGCTGACATTTTTGCTAAACCAGATTCAAACTATGTAAATATTATTATGAATAATATTTCTCCTGCATTCAAAAAGTTTGCTATCATTTTCTACAGTATTCCTCTCTTTATCAAGGCAACCATTTCTCCCTCTTTGGAGAATGTGTTTTCAAACCTTATCCAGCTGCCAGCATCAAATCATCTCGAGGAATTTGGAAGAACTACCCCCTCGTAATCAAGCCCATTCTAAGGCCACTTGATCCTCATGAAAACATGAGTCTACAAGGGAAACTCCCAAATACTCCAAGAAAAAGAGGAACATGTCTCCTTCAAAAGATTGAAGATATTTCCAGGCAAACAACTAGCAAAACTGACCTCTTTGAAGAAAAGGAAGGTACTTCTAACTCTACACATCTAGTTGTGCACTCTGCTTTGTGATCTTCAACTTCTTCACAAGAATGGATCATGGATTCTAGGGCTACTAGGCATATGAMAAAATACTAGCATCTTCTCTCTAACTAGAGTGATCAGCATTAAGGAGAGAAGGTAACTATTTGTGATGACTTAATTTTCCTAGTTGACGATGCTAAGTTTGGGGATGTTCGCRATGTTCATGGGGTTGGACCGAATATTCTATCTATCTATTGCACCACACACACCGACAAATGGGTTTTCAAGGATATTAGTGACAGGTTCAAAGTGGTTGCCTCGGGATATTACTATAAGTCACTGAACATCGTGACCTCATGGCCCACTAGGATCTCTTTCGTCACTTCTTGCCAGTGATGATGATTCTAGTGATGGTTCACAACATGTATCCATGGATCATGCCTCTTCTTCCTTGTTCAGTTGCTTGTTGATGATTCCCAACTAGTTGTAGTGGACCTTTCCTCATCTCCATCTAATGTTGGTCTACCCATATSTGCTCCTCTATGTTCTTCATCTATAGTTACTGGACAATGTTCTAGGACTAGGAAAAACTTCACCCTCTRATCCCTCTTCTCCCAGAGATGCTTCCTCTAGTGTTCCATCGTTAGATGATGTCATTACCACCAATACTCCTTTAACAGATGTGCAACCCAATGATGTACAAATCAACGATGATAGCTTTTCTATGGATGCGCCCCAGTGATGTACAAATCTACGATGATAGCTTTCCTACATGCACAGCCGTTGGATCACAATGATGATCCTCCTACTACATTGTTCTCATCCCTGCCTACATGGGTTGTGTTAACACTCGGAACTTGACTTGGGTCGCATGCAAGAGGTAACCTCGAACCACTTTGGATTGGAAATTGCCCTTTCCAACCACGAGAGGGATCTCTCAAATAATGTCACAAAAACTAATGATCAATCAATAATGCACAAAAACAGTGGACAAACTATGGGTTTTAAAAGGTTTTGGGTTTTTAGGTTTTGTGGGTTAGGCAGTGTGAATAGTCCATTGGGCATGGAGTCAAATGATCATGCAAATAATATGAGTGTTCGGCAATGGAAATCAGTGGAACAGAGGCAAGGTAGAAATTGTTTACAGAGAGAAGGATTCATAAGTGTATGACAACATAATAGAGAGAAAACATATCAAAATACAAAGAGCACTTAGCAAAGAGTGAGTTCCTTGTATAAATCAGTTGAAAGAGACTGTTGGGACAGAACATCTAACAAAGGATGAGTTATGGGCCTTCAATTCTCTGCAAGAAACCATCTATAACCAGTTCTGCAACAAAGCATCTAACAAAAAGGATGAATTCCATTCCAAAAACAGTTACAAATCGAGAAGGAATGATAATAAGATCATATGAAATGGTATTGAAACTAAGCAATAGACAAACTCTGTAAACAACATCACAAGAATCTCTAATCTAAAAAAACCACGACTTTGCACTGTTTTATTAAACTAAAAATGAAAGCTACAGCCCAGGAGTACTACTCCAGTGTTTTTTCCTCCTTTCTCCAAGAGATCTCTCCTTCCTTAAATAGAAAATAGCATCCAAATAACCTTAGGAGGTCGAATCTCATCTCCTCCATTGGATTCTAAGCCTTGGAGATAGGTGGCAACAATCAAAGAGACAAAAATCCAACAAACTGCTAATTTTCAGGAATTCGTTGGAAGTCATTAATAAATTGTTTCCACCTAATGCATGAGGCCTTTGATGGAGCTAAATCTTAGGTGCAGGTGTCCCTTGACATCTAATTGATCCTTGAGAAGCCATTTGAATCCTCCTTGACAGGTGGCAACCTCCCAACAAGGCAAATATCAAAACCGTGACCGCTACAGAAAATTAAGTAGCGCCACTTCTATGTCTAATATCTCTCAAACCATACCACATTTTGAAAAACTGAGAGAGGTTTTTGTTATTTGGAATGTTATGAACCAAAACCTCCTCCAGTTTTCAAAAATACCTTCTCAATTGTTCATAATCCAAGTTTCAAGTTAGTGACTCAAAACTGGTAAAATAACTCTGCACAATTCGTTTTCTGCCAGAATTTAGGTAGCGCCCGCCTATGTGTCTGCGTGAAATTCGGTAGCATAAATCCATGGGTGCTTTTGATGCTTGGAACCTTGTGAGAGTGTTGTCAATGCTTGTTCTTGACACTTGGCACCTTAACCAATCTTGTGCTAACAGGTTGTTTCCACTCTTACATATGTTGTCAATCTCCTTGTAGGTCCTTCAACACATTGTTAAGAGTCACCTCCATCTCGTGCTCTTATTTTAGTCAGCCCTCCTACTCCTAAGAAATACCAATTTGCTCCGCCAAAGACTCTTTGGAAACCGATCAATGCTAATAAAGATCTTGAAGGTTTTCTATGAGTACAATATGGTTTTTGATGACCCCAGATAAACATTAAGGGGGGGTATTGTGATGATTTGTTGATGTAATGCCTTCTTTGTGGCCCCTTGTTCAACTTAAGGGGGGGGGTGTTCAGATTATGTAGTTGATCTTCACTTGAGACCACATACCAACCAATCATATTGATGTATTGATGACTTTATTAAACCTACACATGGATAACTAACCCATTTATTGTACTTTACTTTATTTGGCTATTTTGGCTAAGACCGACCTAGTCAACCTCTTGGGGCTAGCACCCCAACCCTAGAGGATGTGTATAAAAACAACACTCCTCTCATTTGTATCATTCATTCAAGTTGATTATTTGAAAAGAGCCAAAGGGCATCTCTTCTGTAGAGTGCCTCTCTTGGATACTTGTGTTTGGGTTATGCAACAATCTTTATTGTATATGTTTGATTTCTCTCTCAAACCCACTTATGCCTCTTGAGTGCACTATGTTATGGGTTCATCTCTCTTGTGATCAACATTGAGTGTTTTTATAATCTGTTGTGTTTTACTAGTTTGGATTAGGGTTTGTTGAAGTGTTCATCGTAGATCTACTATCTCCTTATGATTGCAACATAATGACACAACCATGGGATATGAGTGCCCATTGCTCATAGAAGAAAAATTGCATGATAAAGATAGAGGTCATCACTAAAGTATAGAAATCACCCCAGAGGCTTGGATACCTCAAAAATTAAAATATTGAACTATAGGAACATCAATGCCCATGTCACAGTTCTGAAACCTAGGCAGTTGCTGCAATTTAACATATATGCTCAAAGCGAAAGCAGTAAGGACAAGAACAAGATCGAGGACAAGGTTGTGATCACAATAGTTTGAAGCCAGCCCAAGAAGCATGGGTTTGCTAGCTTCTATCACGAAGGGCAACCACCTGCGGATTTCAACTGGGAATAGTCACACACTACACAGATGAAAACTGTACAGGAAATGGTAGATTCTATAGTGGAATCTGAATCAAACCCAAATTCAAGCCGAAATTCGAATGAATTTCCGTATTGGCGGGCCTGATTAGCCCAAATTCTGCTACAATGATGTAACATCATGTGATAAGTAGCCCTGATGTTATCACACCACACTATAAGAAAAGTAATACTTTCACATAAACCACTATTTAACATTGTATCAATATTCAAATCTTTGAACTTATTTTTAAGTTTCTACACACTTCTGTATTTTTTGCCCTCTAGGATTGTTATACTGCCTTGACTTTCCCTCGAGTTGTCAGGTGTCACAAGTTGTTTTCAACATATCAAAAACCTGCACTAGTACAACCTCTGAAACTTTCATCTTCTGATCCAAGGAAACTGCAAATATCTCTGATGCACCTATTTGTTAACCGTACTTTCACCTTCAAGGTGGATGGATTTGGTCTTGTTTAGTTTACTACTAAGTAATTAATCACTGCCTAGATTATTGATAG
This sequence comes from Picea mariana, assembly GCA_032191745.1. Lineage (NCBI taxonomy): Eukaryota > Viridiplantae > Streptophyta > Pinopsida > Pinales > Pinaceae > Picea > Picea mariana. The sequence goes on along the minus strand of JASDQU010684782.1, from coordinate 43,053 downwards.
ACTTACAATGAGGTGAGTTATGCAAGCCCAAATATACTCCGTGTAATAGCCAAAGCATTACATGGGACTTGATAATGACTTTACCGCCTTGAATCTACTATTTTAAAGGTGTGCTCATGCTATAAATATTAAATACCAACTCTTTCACAGAAGATAATACAAATAAGCATTTCAAAACCCATGTGTTGTATGGCTTTTCACCTCCCAACTATATGAAGGCATGTGTTGGTGCAAAGATCGCATGCCCCTTCACTGTGTTACATACAATTGAGAGTAGACAATCATTTGAAAAGCCAAGTATGTATGGTGGATATACATTGAATACTCAACAGTATCCAGCTAGAAAAATGAAATGAAATAACAGAATACAACAAAGTGGGGAATTTAGGTTCGGGGGGGATTCTATTCGATCCCAAAGGAAATCTGATCGTGTCCTACTCATGGGGGCTCGAGAAGGTTTCCAACAACATGGCAAAGGCGTATTCGCTCTAGAAAGGTTTGGACATAGCCAAAGGAGAAGGGATCAAATCCATCTTGGTGTGCTAGGAGATTCAATGCTAATCATCAAGACTATGAGGAATAGCGATGAGCCATCAAACATGGCCTTGAGCATTCTAATAGCTTGAATCCGCAAAAGCACTTAGACACTTTGATATGGTTAATTTCTACGACATCTGCCAAGCATTAAATGGTCAAGCAGATATATGTGCAAATGATGCCTCTTTCTTCAGTCCGTGCCAATGTTGTAAAAATGGAAAGCTAGGGTTCTCCCACATCCCTTAATAGTTGTCATGTCATTGCATTTAAGAGACACAAGGGGTGGGCTGCTGTTCGTAAGGGTTGGCAGGCACACTAAGCAACCCACACAACGAATTACATCGGAGCTTGCAGCAAAAATCAATGCAACAGGATGTTGGAACAGTTGGCTTATGAGAATAATCAAGCAGAGAGGTTCATTGTTAGCAGATCAGGGTGGGAGCAGGATCAGTTGCACTCACTGGCAAAGCGAGGGGAATATAGTGAGATAGGTGGCCGTATATCTGCTGGAGACACTAGGATGTCAGGTGATGCTTGGACTGTGAGGGTGGAGACAGAGGCAAAGTCGAAAACCTTTTCTTTGATGCCAATAAGCTCATTAGCCCTTATCGAAGTGATCTTGGGATTCTGGACAACCTCTCTGCTAGATCCTTCCAGTGATGTCTATGGGCTTGGTGATCGTATAGTGGAATTTTCCTTAATATTCCCCTGCCTGGTTTTCAATAGAGTTGGCTTTGGCACTTTTGCAGTGAAGATTCTTTGGCAGCAGGTATCTGGGTTTTTTGGGGGAGGAAACAATATGGACAATGCTGATTGGAGAGAGGTAAAGAAGGTCTTGAGGAGCCACAAGGAGCTTATTCAGGCCAATGGTGACTTTTCTCGGAAAATTCCCGAAGGTGAATGAAAATGAACACATCAACTCTGTCAGCATTACAAAAATTATGCATCTCCTTCAGCAGCAGTCACAAAAGATAAGAGGTTTTAGAGGCAGAATATTGGTTCCTTCGATCCTGTATTTCTCCACAGCAAGCGGATTTCACTTCCCTAGCTTCCAACAATCAAACGACCCAGAATTCACAGCAGGGTGGTGCTCAGGAAGAAAACTATGTTGGACAGCTGATCGATCCTATGGATGTTCAAGAAACTGGCTCCCCCCCTTCAGCAAAGGAGCAAGGAATTCAGGACAGCACTATCCCCTAATGGTAGATGTTTTACAGAGTTATCTTTTTATCAAATCAATTTATCAAGGTTGCAACCTGTAGCAATGTATGAAATTTTTGTAACAGAAAGCTTATAGATCTCTATATTACTAGATTAGAAAATTGCTCGGATACAGAGCAGAACAATGAAGATATGTACTTTTTGCTGTCTGCTTTTGCACAGCCTCCTTTGNAATTTATCAAGGTTGCAACCTGTAGCAATGTATGGAATTTTTGTAACAGAAAGCTTATAGATCTCTATATTGCTAGATTAGAAAATTGCTCGGATACAGAGCAGAACAATGAAGATATGTACTTTTTGCTGTCTGCTTTTGCACAGCCTCCTTTGAATTAATATAATTTCTGTCTCGGTTTAAAAATAAAAACAAACTGGGGAATTTGAGGGCAATGCGATAGCGCAGATGAAAAATATTAGGACCATAAAACATAGAACATTTCTACAAAACTTTGGTTATATCGATAAGAGTGCTGCTAATTTCGAGCAACTAGCACTTCTTCCGTCATATAAAGAAAGTATTATTGTGATATAATCATATAGATTTTGATCCATAGTCGAAAAAGGGTCAGAACAGGGCACATTGGCACCAGCACCATGTGGCCCTAACTACCCAGCAGCCAAGAGATTGGCAGTTCAGAACCAACTTCTTGGCTGTAGATCGAGAATACAAGCAGACAGGAATCTTGGAGGAAAGGGGAGGCAGAGTAGCAGCCGCTAGATACCCATTCTGTAACCCCCAATGACCAATGCAGAGAGAAGAACAATGAAAGATCTGAATGGGCAGAAATTGTATCTCCAAATTTTATTGGTTACAATATGTTTCTGGAGTTTTCTTTCCCAAAGAGGCTTTTTCTCCAGCTTAAAAACCCCTTATGTTTGATTTATGGTGTGGACGCCTCTTTGGTGTTGTTGTGTATCAACGTATCTACAGGGTCTTATTAATGGCACAATTAATTTTTTTACCAAGGAAATAAGCACATCCCATCCTCCCGCCTTGAGCGAAGAACGGTTCTGCCGGTATCTTGCCAGCACCGTTACAATAATCTGCTCAAAGACTGCATCAACAATCAATAGCCACATCAGATAAACCCCACACAGTGGAGGCCTGTGAGGAGCATGACATCCAAGATTTGAACCTGGTCACTGTCACAACAACTGCTCCAAATTGCCGCTAGAGAACAACTGCTCCAAGTTGCCGCTAGACCACAACTCGACGGACTAATGGCACAATTAATCTGTTAATGCGCTGTTCCAAACATTCTATCGCTGGTGAATGCGCTAAGGTTAAGCGGTAACATGAAGAATGGGTTTTGTTTGATGTGCAGTCTCTATTGTGATACACACGGCAGTTTTAACGAGATATTGTACTCCAGATCAGAACGCATGCAAAATATCTGAAGTTTGATGAATGTAACGGCTTCGGTTCATTGAAAACGTCGTATAATCTTTATGTTTTACTACATGTATAAAAGTGCGTTTGATTGGCATTTTGCACGTTTCCGAAGAAATGCTGTTGTAAAGAGTCATAGAGTTGCTCCAGAGTTCGAGTAGAGTTTTAATGACGCCCATGAGAGAATCGGCGAGCAGAAGGGTTTATCCTTTTGTTTTATGAGCAGATTCCAATCGCAGAGAAAGGAATTAGTATTTTGAAATCCAAGAAAAACACAATTATTTGAAAGATACTCAGGTTGAAGAACTGTGCGTGATTTTGCTCCAGTTTCTGGGTTTAATCCGGAAAAAATTCGGATCAGTGGCCGTTTCGAATTTTTAGAGCCATAAAAGAATCGGCTTGGGGGGGATTCGAACCCGGGCATTGCGGGTGGATTTGATGAGATAAAAGGATTTATAGTCAATCATACCTGATTCAGTCAGGATCTCCAAAATTGCAGTCCCGAATTGGTCTCCGGTCTCCAGCGAAATGCGGAATACCGCAGACTTGACTGTCCGAACGAATCAGGGCCGATGGAACTGGCGGTTGTATGTAGAAGATGGATGATTTATCTGCAGTGACGGAGGCGGAGTACTAAATGAAGAAAGCCAGTCCAGTTCAGTCCGTTAGATATATATATTTATCTGTAAGGTATACTGATTTTACTTGATCCCTCCTGGAGTAATGGCTTCTCTTCACTTCGTACAACGCCACTATAAAATAGTGGTTTTAACAGATTTGGAGTATTTGGTTTGGTTTCCACCGATGCATGGATTTATACGATGACATCACGCTGGGAAAAAACCTCGGTGATCACCATCGCTGTGTTGGGGGAGATAATAAAGAGGAATTCGGGTATAGGGTGTGAAGTAAGAAAGATCAAATTATGGTTTTTATGTTTGGCTTTCGCTCGTAGGGTATGGATTTATATGGGTTATGGTATGTATATTTTGTGGATGGGTTTTTTTGTTCTACAAATAAGGAGTTTTTTTTGTGTTTGATTTGGTGATGAATTAAAATGAAAAAAAATTACTATTATTATTATTATTATAGTGAGATCATTCTCATAAAAATGTTCAAAAATTATCCACATTAAATGATATTTTGAATTCTTAATAAAAATATTGTTGTAATGACTTCCAACTTCTCTTGTTAATAGCCCTTATGTTAAAGATGTACTTTTTTCAAAATGAAAAAAATACTTAAATATACCTTTGTCAAAAATAAAAAAAAATAATTAAGAATCCAAATAAGAGCAAAGAGAAAGGTCATCCTCAAAATAAATTAAGAAAAGGAAGTATTGAAGATTTTCCTTGGGATATATTTATATATATAGTTTTCTTTGAGATGACATATTACAAAGTGTACACCACTTTCAGTTTATCTTCAAAATAAAGTTGCAAGTTCAAATTTCTTTTCTTCTAACTTAAAGTAAGAGCATATTGAACTATGTTAATGCAACATCATTCACTAAAAGTTTTTCTCATAAGTGGCATGTGGCATCTTTATTTTAAGGCTTTCTTACGAATACCATTGAATTTTTGTCAATCCTTAGAGAACTTTATTTAAAAAGTATTATAAATTTGCATTGGATTATCAACACTTTTTAACTCGGTTATTTATATATATATCAAATTTAATAAGATTTTAAAAAATATATATTAAAGATTAATAGTTAAGTTGGATCAACTTGTTAGTATATTTTTAATAAAAAAATCATAAACATCTTTTTCATTCAAACCTTAAAAACATATTAAAAATGGATATATTCTAATTTACATTGTAAATAATGTTTTTTTTGTTTTTGTCTTTTTTTAACAGTATATATCTCAATTTTAAATTTTAGTTTATTAGCATTACACATCCACATGTATGACAACATCTCTTCCACCCAAGGTTTAGAGTGCACCTGTGAGTTGTTTTGGTGATCTCTTCACAAATATTTTTTTGAATTGATATCAATCTATAGGAATCTAGCAATATTAATAAACAAGACCTTTGAATGAAGAGAACTTAGGTGAATGCTTCTAGTTGTTTAATGAGTTCTTATTGTGACTTTTAATTAAATGAGCAAGGGGACACGACACTAAAATTAGATTTGGTTGAGTTTTAAATGTATAAATTATATTTAGTTTTTCTATGAAGAATTTTTGTTTAGTTATATATAATGGCCTTCCCTTGTTATTTGAGAGTCTCTGATGCATCCAAAATTGTCATTTTGTAGTAACCAAACTTTCCAAAAATAGGGCTCTAAAAACATATTTGTCCTTCTAATCAACACCATACAAGTATAAGTCGAAATCTATAACTAAAATAGAGTATAGTTTTTTTTTTTCCAATCAAAGGTTTAATCTCCATTATTGCTTTGGTCTAAGTCCTCTCGACAATCATCAATGAGTGGCATGTGATTGTTTCTTTAGGGCTCTCCTATTAATGCCATTGAATTTTTGTCAAGCATGCATTTAAACGCCACCCCAGCTTGTTGCCTCTCCTTCAGGCTTCACTTCTCGAGGAGGCAATTTATTGTGGACTAGTGTGATGGGAGTTTTCACCACGCGAGTTCAATGGAGCTCTGGTTCAGAATGCCACCAGAAGTAAACTCGAAGCATACAACAAAGGACAATGTCCACTTTGTTGTAATTGTGTTCTCAATGCATCAGTTTGAGGTTATTTCCCTATGTCGCCCCACTTTTCCGGACATGTTTCTCCTTCTCGCCCCTTATGCACGCTCACCTTCTTCTCTTGAGAGATCCAAACAAGCCCTGTTCCAGACTATCTATCTTCATTCTCTTTTCCTTGCCCTAGGCATTGACATCATGCCTCGTGAGCGTGGTCGCTCTAGCAGAGGACCTGGTTACTAGAGATATCTTGTCGAACGAGGGCATGATGCCATTACTTCTTCACGTGAGCTAATGCAAGTCCCCTCTGAGGAAATTCATTCTGCAGCTACGCAGGATATTGACATTAACACCACAGGGAAGAATTGGGGTCGTGGAGCCACTAAGGAGTCCTTGCATGCTCAGCCTCGTGAGTTTACAATGCACTCGAGCCTTTCCCGTCAGGAGTATACAGATGTTGCAACAAATCAAGCTTTCTGGAACACTCCACCAGAAGGACATTGGGGATATCCCATAGTTGAAGAAGCACCTCTGGTGACTCCCCTTAAAGAAACCATTAGCATCCCAGAGGCGGCTCCTGATTCTTCTCGGCCTCATTTTTTCGAGGAGCATCTTACTTTGATCATGGATATACGTCGAGATGTGGCAGACCTGTTGTTTCAACAGTACGCCTCAATCATCGGTTGGACTTTCTCTATGATGCATAGTCATGTGAGTCTGCTTCCAACCATTGTTTGATATGTCCCCAACCTTACA